>VDFB02141363.1:0-38670 GCA_007258455.2 Sequoia sempervirens
ACCAAATAATTTTTTTTTTTATAAAATAAACCTAGTATTTTAGAAACTACATTCAATTTTCCACAGATTCTATTCTTACATATTTTTGAAATAATATAGATAACTTATTCAAATTTTTACATCAAGTTGCATAACTCTGATTTTTTTGAATTTTCATTGCCACTTAAGGCCCTATTTTTTCCATGATGATCCTGCACATACCCGTTAACTAAACTCTGTAATTCCTAAGGAATGCGTTGTGCAATTTTGGGTTATTTGGTGATTAAATTAGAAATCTTAAAACATAGCAAACCAAATCATGCTAAAAACTAGGAAGAAACCTAGAAAGGAAACTAGACAACTTCTATGCATTGATTATTAGCAATACTAGTGGAAAAAACACAAGTGAAACATATCAAAATAAGAAATAATGGTGTAATTAGTAGACCATTTCCTAGAAAACAAATATTAATGACCAAGAACATAAATAGAAAGGAATCTCTTTAGGTAGCTAGAAATGAATACACCTTGTAAGAGTAAAAATTGTGTTGTACTTGAATAGCATAATATGGCGAATATCAAGGAAAACTCATAGTTTGTATTATTTTGAAAAGAAAAGAAACAAATGCACAAAATAAGTAGATACATGAATATGATTGAGTGGCAAAGAACTTTATCTAAGCAACTAAAGTGTGGGTGCCTCATTGATGCAGTGTACCTCATGTTATATGTGTGAGATGTGTGAAAAGAATTAGTAAATATTGTGTTGTACCTCCAGTCAAGTGCTTCAAGGTATTCAACTTGGAGTAAGAGGAGTGGACGTCATACGTGATCCACATAGTGTACCCTTCGTAAATTATGGGTGAGAAAATTAAGGTGCTTTAGATTTTTGAGCATAGGGATGAGAAGAGGGGGATTTCCAAGAGAAAATTGGAAGAACACCTCCTAACACTAGCACATGGTATCCTATCAAGATCTATAGAGAGATAATATTCATGATTTTGGGTAAGGAATATATTGAGGACATTAAAGCATGTCACAGTTCATGATTATGGTAATATATTTGAGTAACCAAGATATCCTAATGGAAGCTAAGGATAGAAATGGGGCGAAAATTTTACAATGATCCAACTAAATTCGTCTTTGATGCATTAGATAGTGTTCCTATGCAGTGTTGTAGATGCAATGAATTAAGGGTTGATTTCCTAGCATGTCCCAGGTTGTGTGGGACCTATACTTGATGGTCAAGATATGGTTATTATATTCATATGGTCAGAGACCACCCTTTTATGTTCTTTTGTGGATGATTCCACCTTGATACTATGCACTATTATACTCATGTGGTCAGGGATCACCCTTTTATTGCTAGCTCTATGATATTTATGTGGTTAGAGAACCACCATTCTTTTGTGGATGAATCCACCATGTTACTATGCACTATTATGTTCATGTGATTAGGGACCACCCTTTTATTGCATGCTATTATGTGGTTAGAGAACCACCATTCCCCTCCCACCTCTAGGTGGCTTTAGCAAAGCAACATGGTGTTCGTAATGTGAAATTGTTGATAAAAATGTGGGTTATATTGATGATATCTTTTTCTTTATATTTTTCTTTTGAATTATGCCAATAGTGTAAAATTTTACTTTTGGACTATTTAGCCATATCAAATGTCGTGGTAGTCTTTTACGTCTCAATGACTTATTTAATTTATTTCAATTCAAATTTCCCGATGTGGCCACTTTTGAATCTTGAGAAATATTATTGAAATTTTGGTTTATAAGTTAAAAATTGTTGGTTTGAGGCTTTCTTGTTATTTTCAACTATATTGGAAAAAATATGTTGTAATGTGACTATTGTAAACTACCATATCCAGGAGGGTTCCCTGGCAAGTCATATGGGAGAGTAGATGCACTGGTGAATAATTTTGTGAGGATGGGGATTGCAAATGGGACCAATATGAGATAGTCATAATCCATTCTCCCCTATTTCTATGTGTAATTATTTTGTACCTTCCTTTTGGAGGCTAACCCCCTTACACAAACAAGGGGAAGGTACTACGAAATGTATGGAGGGGTCCTTAGAGAATGGCATAGAGACCATGTTTCCTAATGGTTACTTGGTTCTATGACACTTATGATATTCAATTTGATGGTCAATTGGTTTTATGGTACGTATGATACTTGTATGATACTCATATACATGGTTACATGGTACTTTGGTTCTATATATTTGCAATATTTCAGATATCAACAAATACAATGGTATGATTATACATGTTATGTAGAGATAATTGACACCATTCATCCTCGTAAACCCTGTTATGTGAGCATGGTGTTGTGAATTGTGTAGATGTATGCTTAAAATATGTGATTAGTTAATAGTGGATGTGATGTGGATTAATTATGATTAGTGACTAAAGAAGAGGAATTCAAGGTTATCTTCAAAGATGATAATCTTGGTTAGATCACGAGTTAAGTTTTTGGGAAGCCCTAGGTACCAGGGCCAACTTTATTAAACTCTCAAATGTTAGCTCCCTTGATTAGAGGAGTAATATAGCTCATTTAGCTTAAATCATTCAGGGTTAGTAGTTTTAGGTCTTTGGGCATGCCACGTTGGCATGACCACCTCATTCTCATATAGAGAAAAGTAAAGGGACCAACCAATGGGGAGGTAATCCCTTGGAAATTCTTCAGCATATTTCACCATTCCCCAATTAAGGTATCCATCTCCAAAGGGTGTTGGTGATTGAACCTACACACTCATTATCATACTAATTCCCTTCCTCACCCTTAGGCGACATGCAGATGGTGAAAATGAACATGCATCATCCTTTGGTGCACATAGCAAGGTACCTTGCCTTGTATGGATTTGAGTCAATAGGGTCCTTTCAAAAAAATATTATGGGTCATTGTTTTTTTCTTCTTAATAATTTTTTTGAACATTACATCCTTGACCATTGACCCGATTGATGTTAAAAAACAACCCATTGAAAATCTATTAAAAGTGAAAGTGAGAGTCAAAACTAGATTAAAATTGTTAAAATTAATAATTAAAAAAAATTACTTAAAAAATACATTTATGAAAACTAATTATATTACTCAACAAAATAAAATTACAAAATATAAATATAAAATAATTATATAATATAAAATTAAATAACTAAATATAAACAATAAATACCAAGTTCAAATTTCTTTTACCTAAAAAAATACATTACAAAAAATTTAAAAAATAAATAAATATATATGAAAAAGAAATCTCAAGATATTTTATAACTAAATTAAATTATTTAAATTATCTAAAGTTGCACTTAGTCATTCATAAAATTCCATTGAAAATTAGTCCACTAACTATTTTTTTACCTTGCATGCAATTATTATAACTATTTTTATCTGTTAAATCACTAATACTTGCATGCAATTATTTTTTATTATTTAAATCATTATCCAAAAGCATAACAATTTTTATTATTATTTAAAGCATTGTGTAAAATCATAATAATGTATTCATATCTCCTACATTATGTAAAGCTGTAGTTAACTATCCATAAAATTCTATTGACAAACAGCCGGCTAACTATTTTTATCTATTAAATACTAATACCTTGCATGCAATTATTATTTATTATTTAAATCATTGCCTAAAACATTAGGCAAAAGCCTAATAATTTTTTTTATTTAAAGCATTAGGAAAAATCATAATAATTTATTCATATCCCTATACTCTGCAATGGAGAATTCAGAAGCCAAGGTAATAACGTATATTTCTCTCGCAGAAGAGCTTGGCCGCCCCTCATTAGACAGCGCGGCCTCAACTCTCTGGATATCTGCTGCAGACAATTTGGCAAAAATGGCCAAATTTGTAAAGAAAAGTGTGTTTCCATGTCTCTCAAATGAAGAAGCACAAGTGATTAAGGGCTCTGTAAAAGACGATTTACATTCTGGATTGGGTAATAGATAACTCCCCGCATCATAAACTCAGGGTATGTTATCTCAAAGGCAGCAGAAACCCTGCTTTCTGCTGTAAATCTTTTTACAAGAAAGGTGATGGTATCGAAAATGCAGGCACGATTTTTCGAAGCGAGCTGCAAATAATGCACAGATTGAGAAACCAGCATGGAATTGTAAAGCTAAAAGGTGCTTACGAGGATTTGGAATTCTTCCATTTGGTAATGGAGTACTGTAAGGAAGGAGACCTGTGGCATTTTGTGGAAAGAAATAGTAGGCTTTGGAATGCAGAGTATGAATCTTCCTGCATTTTTAGACAGATTGTGAAAGCCATTCAGAGCTGCCACAGAATGGGCATTATTCATGGGGATATTAAGCTGAAGAATGTTTTCATATCGTCGGCAGGGCCGGACTGGGAGATCAAATTGGGAGATTTTGGCAGTTCTAAGGTATTTACCAAAGGTGAGTGTCTTCTTTTGGCAGGATTTCATATAAACAGCAGCAAATTGTTTATGAATTGACTTCATTCAGTAAGGTTAATTTTGGTTACAAATGAATGGATAAAATTGCTAAAGTTTGATCATATTTAGACAGAATGATTGTTTAAATACACAGAAATTTCTGTGTAAAGAAATAATTATATTCTTATGATTAAAACTATTGTAATTAACCCCAAATATTTGTGTATTTGTGTTGTATGCAGGTGAGATTTTCAGGGGTGATGTTATAGGAACGCTACCTTATATGGCCCCTGAGATATTACAATCCCAGAGCTACTGTGAAGCCGTGGACATATGGTCAGCTGGGGTGCTGCTTTACAAATTGTTGTATGGATACTATCCTTTTGGAGGGGAAGAGGAAAACAGCTTGGCCCTTAAGCATAATATTATGTACAAAGATCTTGATCTAACTGGTGATCACTGGTACAAGATTTCGGACTCTGCCAAAGATCTTATATCCAGAATGCTGAAGAGAAATCCTTCCGAGAGATTGACTGTCAAGCAAATTTTAGGTTAGTTTATCTATTATGCCATGATAATTTGTATGGATTTTAATAGGGCTATAAAGAAATGAGTGAATAAATAACGGTTTCTAACTTTTTTAATGTTTTTTGCAGAGCATGAATGGCTAAAACATCATGAATTGGGAAACATGGCACGCATCTTCCCTTGTTTTTCCTATTACAGAGATTCTGGAGACTGTGACTTGAACTATTACAGAGATTCTGGACACAGTGACTTGGACTATTACAGAGATTTTAGAGACTGTGACTTGAACTATCATTTAACAAGATAATCCATTTTTTCTCTTAACATGCATAGTTTGTTTTCTAATATGCAATTACTTAACGATTTGAAAGAATTTCTACTATGTTAAGTTATGAAGCGTTATCAGTACATCCCAAAAACTAGACTTTCTCTCGGGTGAATTTCACTATGTCCCCCTGCTCTATTCCATGAGCATGAGAAGGATCTGAATCCCCAATGTATACAATAAAAAACTATTACCTTCGTATACCAAGAAGGAATTTTAGTTTTTTAAATTTTTAATTAAATCATAATAATAAATAAATATATTTTTCAGCATTGATAGTTGAAATAAATGTTAAATATGACAATTAAAATCAATTGAATATGATATTTAGTTTGATAAGCAGATGGAAAACTGATGTGGCAAATGTCAAGAACCAATTTTTCAATACTTTAAATTTCTAGGGTTGACTCAAATAAAGATCTTTAATTTTGTAAATTGATTGTTCAACATGGTTCACCTCAATGGGTGAGGATCTAGTCTTCACATGTGTGGACTTGATCTTCAAAATTGACGTAAATTAATGCATGTAGATCTAGACCAATAGGAGATGGCTTGATGTAATTCACTCATCTTAATATGTGATATCTACTTAGTATAAGATTTTGTAACCCTATCTCTTAAGACTAGTTGATATCTTATCGTTGTGTGATGGATTAGATTAATATAATTACTTTTGATGTAAAATGGACTTTGGAACAAGAATTGTGTTTCTAGGTTGATTCAACCCATGCAAGAAAATATACATTTTGGTGAATAGATTTCTTATTTGATATGTGTAATAGAAAAAATTAAAGGGAAAGAACGAGAAATTCAAAAGAATACAACTCCTACTCTAAATCTAGCTACTACCTTTGATAGAGAAAAAGGAATGTAAAAATCATGGAAAACTGATAACTTCTTACCAAATACAAACCTTTGATACTTTGGATGTGCTCTTAGATTTTTTATGAAGATATTGGTTGCTCATGTGTTTTGCAAGATCCTTTTTCATTTCAACATATACCTACAAATATTAGCCTCATGGCATGTGATTTGATTAAGGGTGAAGGTTTATTTATAGATGTGTTGATGAAGGATGGATAATTAAAATTTGATTGAAATGTAGGGTTGTGATTGATTAGTTTTAGAGTAAGTTAGCTTCTAGGACAAGATAAAGGATGAAGGGTCAAGATTAAGTGTGGATGAAGGGTTGAGATTGAATGAGATGATTCTAGGTTACTTTTTAGGGTTGTCTTTATGTGAATGGTGGAGATTTAGAGATGTATAGAAATGGATGGTCAAGATTGATTGAGATGTTTGACTTATATTTATTAGTTGGTCATGACTGTTTGAATTTTTAATCAATTTATTTATTATGGATGATGCAAAAAATGTGATTTATTTATTTTATATGAAATAATTATCTAAAGAATAAAAATTATCTAGCTAATTAATGGAAAATGGATTAACTTATTTATTTTGAATAAATGAAATAAATTAGCCTAATTAACTAAATAGTAAAAAATATTCAGTTGATTTGTAATGTGGGATATGTTGTTAGAATTAGCCTAATCAACTGGATGAGATAAAAAATTATGAATTGGAAGATTAAGATTATTTTTTATATTTCAACATTGGGATGGATTTTGGATTTAACATGTTGATCATCAGTTTTATATGATTTGGTTTAGGAACGCCCCCTTGAGAGGGTAGATAAGTTTAAAGAACATACATGGTCTCTCAAAATGGATGAAATAGATATTAGTAAGACTATTTAGGGATGAATAGAAAAGATAAGTATGAATATATTTGGATGTTAAAGATGGATGAAAGGATTGGGGATAATGGATAAAGTTAGTTAAATGATGGTTGCTAAGGATGGAAAGACTAGTGGAGGAACAAAGGGGAGAGATGTAAATTAAAGATAAATAACAAATGTTACTCACATTAGAGTTTTATCACTACTGAGGAAACCTTGTACATGGTGTATGTGAAATTGATTACTCTACTTGATTGCAAGGATGTTGTATTTTACCTTGATCAAGAGATTTTCATGTCACTTAGTGATGGTATTTCCCATTCAACAATGTCTCCCTCTTCTCTCCCTTCCTACATACATTGTGAAAATGACATGTCCTTATGTAAATCCTCTCTATTTTTATGAATATGGGAGAGATATTTGGGGTTTTTTTATTATAAAGTATGGATGGTAAGGGACTTTAATTCGATATTGGTAGGGATTTTCAATCAACTTTGTCTCATGGCACTTCCATGCTAGAATAATTGCTAATTGTGGACTTCAAAGATGAGGTGAGTGAGCATGAAATCTAGTTGCAACAAGTAACTTTGGTTTATAAATTTTATAATTTATGGCATAGTTTGGTGAAATTACATGATTATTTAATCCTACACTAGAAACCCCTTGTAATTGATGGTTTTCCATCTACCATTGTACTAAGGATGGTTCTTGGTTGTGTGTGACATGGATATTGATGATAGCATGGAACCTCATGTTAACCTTGAGGAAATTAATAATTGAATCCCAAATAAGAATCATGTCAATCAAAATACTTCAAAAAAATAGAAAATAAGATTTAGTCAAGGATTACATTTTTTGGATAAGGCTAGTTAGGAACTATCTCATGAATCAAAAATATCACTCCTCCAAAGTTTTATGGTACATAATTGAGAGATGGGGATGAATCTTGGCTCATTGAAGTGGCAAATTTCTTTGAATTGTGAATTATTTTGAGATGGTGAAGGCACTTTGGGGGTATTATTGGTTGATAGTAGAGGTTGTTGCATGGTGAGACAGTCAAAAGGGAGATTAAGATCAAGGAAAATAATACTTGGACAATAATTGGAGATTATTTGTGTCCTTATTTTGTAAGCATCAATTACCCCATTGTTCTATAATTAGAAGATGATTGGGTTTCATAACCTGAAACAAGGGTAATTAACAATTTAGTAGTATTGGGAGAGATTCACTAAATTGCTTAAGCATGTACTATTGTACAAGCAAGATGAATGATTCTAAATTAGAAATTTTATATTGGGTCTTGATATATCCATAGGAATTGATATAGGCATGCATGGACTTGACAAGATGGATGTGATAAAATAAAATTACTTTAAGCAAGAGTGGAAACTTCAAGCCTTAGCATTAGCTTGAAAAAATTTCCACAACAAAAATTATAAAGCACATCTATTTAAGAGGAAGAATAATAGAATCATGGGGAATGGAAATGGAACAAATTTGAATCAATAACCAAAATTTAAAACGCTATGGTATAATTAGTATACTAATGACAAAGCCAAAAATAACAATGAGGGAACAATATGATATTCATCAACAATAACTATAGGAATAAAAATATCAAAACAACCATACTTTTGAATGCAAGGTAAGCTAGTGGTAGTTGAAAGATAAAACTATACAAAAGGCCACTTCAAGAGGGATTTTCTTATGTGTGGAAAATCACTTTGTTAGGGAGTGTCATAGAAGGAAAGGACACATACAAAACTTTCTAAATAAATTGAATCTACCTCAACTAGCAATTAAAAACTCACAAACTTAATTGTAAAATACTCCTAAAGAAGCAAGAGGTATGCTATATAGCCTCCCTATTACTATTCTAGTTTATCTACCAAATATATACAATGTTATTGTTACCAGATTTTCACTTATAGCTCAATCAGGTAGAGCTTATTGATTTTAAATTGAGGGAAAGGTACATTTAAATCATTCCTATATTGCATTCAGATGCATGAATGAAATATTCCAGAAAAGATTACAATTACAAATTACTACATTTACCCATATGCATCTAATAGAAGAAGGATTCAGATCTTTTTTGAATAAAATAATCTTTATTGAATGTAAAAATGTACATTATCTCACACAAGCCGTGAGATTGACTTAACTTATTCAATATAGATAAAGAAAAGAATATAAATGGATAATTAAGTAAAAGAAATGTGCATGTAAAGAATGGAACCAGTCATTGCCTATGAATGACTGGTTTTGCCTATGAATGACTGGTTTTGATGTGTCATCTTGTCCTGTTGCTGCCCCAAGTTATTTGTTTCCTTCTTAGTTCCATGCTGCTCCTAGTTCTTGCATCTAGCAAAAACAATGATGTTAGAGCCATGCTCTAAGCAATGAAAATTTCCCAACCTTACATGAACAAGCACCTATGCATGTATAGATTGATCCCAATGTGTATTAAACAAGCATGCAAACCATGGATGTCCCAGAAAACCATTGAAGTCATCGAAAACATCCAAAATATGCATTTATTTCACTAATATGTTTGTTTCATGTGCAGATATAGGTGCATTTGTATTTCTAATCTAATATGTCAAATTTCAGCACGTGGGATAAATGTGGCTCCTACAAGGGTTGAGCCTAGTGCGTTGCTTTATTGTGTTTAAGAGACATGACATTGAGGATCAATTCATATTTATCTAGAACTGAGCATACATATGCAACCTTATTCAAAGGTATGATTTTCATGAGAAAGAACAATTACAATACATAAATAGAAGGTATGACTTGGTGATAGAGAGGCTATGTGTTATTATAGAAAGCTTGGAATGACAGTCCTGAATACAAAATATAGCAGATTGTAGGTTTGAGGAACAATGGTCAAAATTAAAGGCAATGCATAAGGTTCACTCAAAGATTATCAATGGGTGTAACACAATCCTAAATGTAGCTTCATATACCTTACATTAAGAATGAAGGTGAGATAAACTCAAAAGAAAGATCAGAGCCTATAGTTTTTGAGCAATCACTGTATTAGTAGCATCTATCCTAGTATCAAGAAACATTTAGAAAATACAGACTCTCGAGAAATCTACAACATAAATAGAGCATGTGAACTATTTCATAATGATTTATGAAGTGTTATCATAATGAAATGTAATGAGTTTCAGAAAGCTTCAACACAACAATAGATATACAAAAAACTATGACTCTTCAGATTATTCACAATTCAGAATGACAATTACAAATTTTGAATTTTAAGCTTGTGTGTACAATGGAGGTTTCTCTTTCTACAAACTCTGAGTCATTTGTGGAAAACTGAAGGCAATGACTATAGGGAGTATAAATAAAGCATTTTTAAATATTTTGAGGGATAAAAACCTCAACATTGAGATAGGGTCTTATGGTATGCATGGCTATAGCCATAAAGGGATCGAGTCATTGTTGTGAAAGTGAAACCCAAAGAATCTCAAAAGCCATAGAGAGCTTAGAAGAGGAAAAAAGAAAATAAGCCTTATTTCGTGTATATACTCATGGGGACCAAGCCAAAGAATTCCTAAAGGAAAGAACCCTCATGGGTTTTGTAAAGAGCAGAGACAAGTAAAAGGAAAACACATGTATTTTTTTGAAAGTAATGAACATGGAAGCCTCAGCCATGAAAAACCCTTGTGCTAGAAAAGCCTACGGCCTGTGTGCTTACAGTGAGAGTTTTTTCTTTTTGAGAAACTCTCATTCTTATATGTGAAGTTATGGTTTTACAATGACGACCATGAAATGCAAAAGATCAAGCTCTAAAAATTGCAAATGGAACAAACCCTTGAAGGGTTTCTTCAAAAGATGAAAGCCAAGCAAAAGAATGCTCGAAAGAGAATATAAGCAAGGAATGGCCATGACCATTAAGAGTAAATATTTTATTCAAGAAACACAAAAGTGCATAGGAAAATAAAAAACGGTCATGAAAGTGTAGAGCGCCGAATAAAATAAACAATATTAGGGTTTTATTTAGAAATAAAAGGCAGAGCTTGAGTAGGAGTCTTTTCTATTCAGAAATTAGGAGCATGAAGGCCACGAACAATGAATATGAGATGTGATAGTGTCAGGGAGGCTTACCCATGTGACCTCAAATGTAGTTTTGCATAAATGCCTATGAGATAGCTTGAAATCCACCAATGATAGAATTGTTTAAGTTCCAGAAAAGTCACAAAAGAATAGAAATGGATGAGAAAATCATTATGGTTGTGGCCCATGAAGTCAAAAATCAAAGAAAGTGAAGGTTTTTCTTTTGTTTTGAAACTTGAACAACTTACCTATTGTTTTCTCTAAATGACGGCCATGAAAATGCAGATATAATGCCTCTAAAGCTTGAAAATCAACAGAGAAAAAACCTCAGTCGAGCTACAGTAACCCATGGTGGCAGAGAGCTTCTTCAGGAAGCTTCTTTCCAAATGAGATAATGCTTTGATCTTTTTCCTTGATTTTAGGGTTGAAACCCTAGGTTTAGTGGTGGCCAATAGAACTTAGCATTTTTGCTATTTCTTTTTAAAAATATGTAATGCCACTAATGCCTCATGGGCTATATGATATGCCTTGTATTATGCTCTTGCAAATAACTTAGGCATTTTTAGTGTATATTTTGACTTAGCAAACTTTTGCTAAGTCAACATATGCTTCACATTGTAAATGATTACATCTGAATGATAATTTATAAATAATTTAGTTTGAGTCATCACCTTTAAATACAAATAAGAACACATGCTTTCAAAACCAAGTCATGAAGGAAAATGGATATGCTTGTATTGATAACATGCCAAGAATATTGGAAGGTTATTTGTAGTTTGCAAACATGTGGAGGGCATCCAGGAGTCATTATTTCACTTCTTGGAAAGCAATCAAAGCGAATTTAGGATTGTTGGCTCAATTTGAGGCGTTTTTGAAATGCTTTTATGGTTTGACAAAGTCAAGCTTGAATTTTTCACTCATTTGGAGCTCTTTTGGATGAGATGTAGGGGCTAAATTTGTGGGCTTTTTGTTGCATCCAACCCATGAGGTTTCTTGAACCTATTTTGGAGGAGTTTGGCTACTTTGTCACTTTTGTAACTCATTATTGAGTTAGTTCGATTCATGCAACTTTTGGAGACAGTGACTCTTGCAGTCCTTTCACAAATTTTCTGCATGCTTTTGTAACTTTTTTTTTGGAAATGAAATATAGTTTATACCTTGAAGACAAATGGTAATGAAATTTTACCTTCTTATTATTGCAGTTTTGTGTATGCTTCAAAAGATTGATCAAGTTGTTTGTGAAATTAACCTTGTTTCCTTGTAACTTTGTCTCTTATTTTATACCTTTTTTGCAAATAGCTTGTCCATGCAGGTTGCTAAGAGTGTGTTAAAATGCATATAGCTTTCAATTGTGAAGTTTACATTCCCTTTGTTGGTTAATTCATTATGTCCTCTTAGTGAAATACTTATGCAGAGGCATGTTGAAATAAGTTGTGCAAACTTAATTTTTGTCAGTTTGAACCAAGTGTATGCAAATTTGAATATTCATTGTCCTTGTTAGTTTGGTGTATCACTTCATTTTATGCTTTCAATTTTATTCATTTTTCAGTTTATCCTTCTCCCTTTTCCTTAAAAAGTCATTAGTTTAGGTGATATTACCAGCTAGGAAGCCGACCTATCTGAAGGTTCATTCTCACTTTGGGTGACCCACAACTCGAGAATGCTCCCATGTTTCTCTAGCTAACTGAGTTTTACAACTCAATTTGGGTGCAAGCTTAAGAGATAACAATTATATTTCACCTTATATTATTTTTAAGCTAAACCTAGATATTCTAGTCATGTGGAATCATGGATAACACAAATGTGAATATGGCAACAAATTGGTCAAAAAATGCCTATCAAATGTTGAAGTGTGTGTTTTTGAGTTTTCAATCAAAATAGACTTTTATGTAGCACCACTATGAATATATGATGTGATCATTAGGAATAATCAGTTAGTTAGGAATAACAAAAATATGGACTATTATGTAAACAGAGTGGAATGCTTAGATAATTTAGGTCAAAAGATGATATTGCATGAAACCTTTCAATTTTTAGTTCTTAGGATAATTATAGCTATGCAATTGAAAAAGGAAAGCCAAAGAGGGACACAATTGAATGCCATAACTAGTAGTGATAAATTAGAAGAGTCAACACCCACCTTTGAAAATTTAACGTTCTTTCATGATTTTAGATATATATTTTCTTGAGCACTATTAAGGCTTTCCCCTAAGAAATTATTTAATCTCTATAGAAATCTTACCAAAGACAAAACAACTTTCAAAAGCACCATATAGAATGAATATTAACTAAATTATTTGAGTTAAAGATACAATTATAAAATCATTAGACAAAGGGTTAGTCAAGCCTAGTGTCTCACCTTAGAGAACTCCAATTATTTTTGGGGAGGATGGGACTAAGGTTGTGCATAGATTACAGAATGTTGAATAAGGTAACAAGAAACATACATCATCTTCAGTTTGAAGGTGATTCAATGGTTATCTAAATTTTATCTCATAATATCTCGGTCAATTGAAAGATGGACTGCATTTTTTATCACATAAAAATACTTCTCCAAAATTTTAGTTATTTTGAAGCCTCCCGTTGTTATAGGGATGAAAATGATCTTGTGAATTCCCTTGCAAACAAGGCAATAGATAAGGATATTGACTATGTGAATTTCACATAATATAATATTGGAGGGCTATCTATGGGATGACCACCTTCTTGAGCCTCGAGCAATCTTCAAGGAAGATGGAATAATCAGTTAATAGTCTCTTGACAAGTCCTCAATCAGTTACATCCTAATAGTCTCTAGATAAGTCCTCGTTGAGGAAGGTTAGAAAGTTGGACGCAAATTATCTCTTATGGATTTGTTCTGGTTCTTTAAGTTGTGTTGATTAGGAGTCTACATGGAAATTCCAGCATGATTGGCTTCCTTTGTGGCACCCCACCTATGTCACCTCTTCTGACATCTGTCACCATATTTAAGAGCTTAAATGATAAATTATTTTCTATTGTACTTACAGGTGTGCGCCATTTATTCCTCCTTTCTTGTCTTGTTTCATTCGCTCTCATTTCCCCTCTGTTCTTTTCTCCTTTTCCCTTCTGCCACTAATGCTCAACCTCAAAGTTTGTATTAAGGCCCCTAAATGGGTGCCCCTGTTCTTGGTCCCTTTGTTGCAGACAAGCTCAGAACAGTGTTTAAATTCAACTGTGATTTAATTGAGAAATCTATCCATATTGTCATGGGTGAGGAGCTTTCTAAGGACTCTTTGCTCTCTTTCTCGCCTCTAGATATGGGCTCAGGGTTCCTCTCAAATGATATGGACATACTACAGTGTCACCATCTTCTTTGGGTGCTTTTTACAAAGTGCATTCTTAAAGAACGAATAATTGGTGCTCTTCTGCAACGTGCCCTCTTGGAGTATGTTCTTCAGTATGGCCAATTCCTAGTGGGAGATATAGTTTCAAATTTTCTTCTTCAAAATTTAAAGGGTGGAATTGTCTATTTAAATCCACGAGGATGTGTCAGAAATGATTGTTCAATGACTTTTAAGAGTGTTAGTTCTCTCTCATGGGGAACACATTGATTAGAATTTTTTTTTTTTTATTATCGTGATGATGGATTATATTGATCCGAAATGTCAATGTTAAAAATTACACACAGTTACAAACCAGAAATCTAAACATCATTAGAATCTCCCTACTCAAAGAAAAAACTGTGTTCAAAGACTCTATATGCCCTCATCAAGCACTCCCCTCATTTACCAGTTGCCGACACAGGGCTCTTTAGGTCTGTTGATCTCTCCTATCATGAAGCTTCAAGTGCCAAAGGTAGTAACTCGCCACCCCCCATCTGCAATAGTGTGTTCATCTCTGGTTCCAACGCTCTATGCAAGATTAGAATATGTTGTCTTTGTTCTCTCAATTTTAATCGTGTGTTCAAATGTGATGTAATTTTTTTGGCTTATTGTTTTGTGCAGCTCTGGTTATACGTCTTTCAAACATATGCATTTAATTTCTCTGATTAATATAATTATAGGTTTCCCTTTTATTGAAAAAATAAAAACAAAAAATCAAAATTCATTGATTGTAAATGTATTTGGGTCAGTTTATAATAGTGTGTCCCACTTTTTTGGTCAAAGTGGGATATTGAAATCAATATTTTTCATCAAATCTTCACTTTTTAACACTTATAACAACTACCAACTAATCCATTAAAATTTGAAGATGATGTGAACTAGTGATTTTTTAGATAACAATAATAATCTGTGGGTTTCTTTACGTAACTTTTAATTTTTATTTTATTTATTTATTTGTTTTTGTTTATTTTATTTTTATACTTAACAATATTTTTAAAAAGTGACGTTACTTCAATAAATTGTAACTTTATTTGTGCAAAGAATAAAATTATAAATTTTTAAACATAGATTCATAACACCAATATCTAGTGCATGAATTTTTTTTTCGTAATTTTTGTTGCATAATTTTTTATAATTTTGAAGTGACATTAACTATAATTCGAACATAGGTTACTTTGGTAACACATATTTTCATCCTATAGTTAATCATGTTCACTCATTGCATTCTTGTTTTAGATCTATATAATTAATCATTCATCCATTGCAAATTCATATTAGATTTGTTAGTATAAACATCTTTTCAACATATAATTAATCATTTATCCATTGCATTCATATTAGATTTATTAAGATTATCTTTGTTAGTCTAAGCATATTTTCATCTTATAGTCAATCATTCATCCATTGCATTTATCCATTGCATATTTATTAAAATTATATTTGTTAGGACCTAAGCATCTTGTCATCATATAGTTAATCATTCATCTTAGTTTTATTAGTCTAAACATTGTTTCCTCATATAGTCAATAATTCGTGGACATGATTACATTCATCTTAAATTTGCCAGCTTATATTTATTAGTTCACATGTAGGTATATCTATTATTCACATCATATAAAATCATCATATTCAATCAAATAGAAAGTTGTGTATGATAACACCATCTATGCATATCCCACAATCATGGCATTCTATGAGACTATTCAATTTTCAAGAATTAATTAAATAATTCATATTTTTTATATTCTCCCACAAATACATATTTATTAAGGTATAAAGCAACTATAATACATGATCAAAATTGACTTTTCATTGGATGCTTCCATAGATTTATACACCTTCTTCTAAAGTTCCCATTTTGAAATAGACGAGCTAGGTGATTACCATATTAGTAAATTGTGACAATGTGTTAAATAATGAAATATAAAAATATACATAGAATATATATGAATGTCCATACACATTTCCACACACACACACACGTACATCAAATTTATAAATGAGGTCATATAGATAAGAATAAATAAATTTTCATATAAACATGTATGGATAAACATAAATATTCATGTTAAATATAAGTCCATAAACATATAAATATGTATCCATAAAAGTACATAAGCACATGTTCAAGAATAAAAGTCCATTTAAACATATGGATATGCATCCATGTAGATATCTATCATAAGCTCTTAGTTGAGAAACCCTTAGAGTGAGAATCCTACTCCAATAGATGCATAGAGACCTACAAAAATGTAATTATTTATTAGAATATTGATTTCAAATATAATTTATTGTACCTAATTTTACAAGCATATATGTTTTAAATGATAAATATCTCACCATTTCACTACCATCAAGTGAAGCACGTGAGTCTGCATGCTCTACCCTCGAACTATTCTAAGCATCACCTATTGGCTCAACCTACAAATGCATGTAAAAATGAAATATTAATTTTAAATATAATTTATTGCACTTGACTATAAGAATATATGTTTTGAATTATTTAAATATCTCACTATCCACTATCATCAATTGAAGTGTGTGTGCATACATGCTCTACCCTCAAACTAGGAGTATCACCTAATGGCTCAACTTACAAATGCATGTAAAAGAAAAATATTGATTTGATTTATAAAAGATCTATTGTAGGACTATTTAAGCATATGTTTTAAATATTATGTAGAACTAAAATTTAACTTAAAAAGTTAAAAATTATATACATACATGTCAATATATACCATGACCCTAGTACCATCCATTGTAGTTGCAATAATGTCCTACATTATCTTATTTGAATATTTCTCATCCCTCAATAGCTCTAACAATGATGTTTGTAAAGACTGTGAAGGTTTGATGGCACCAATCTTGATGAAATGATATGAGCTACAACATCCATGCCCCTTGCAAATTGCTCAAGTGAATAATGTGTCTATTGAGAAATAGAATGGTCACTAGATGCAACTTGTGTTGCTCTAGTATGTGACTCATATGGCCCACTGGACAATCTAAGGTGCACATTATAATGTTGTAAGCCAACTGCTAGAAACTCTACATCTACAAGGGTGTGACCCACATATAAACTAATATTTGACAAAGAGACTCCTAACTATGATGATATTGTTAGGGTTAGAAATGACAGATATCTAACAATTAAATGCAGATTTAATTAATAAACAAAGAAACTAAAACACACATAGAATAAATTATAACATAGAGAATTTAACGTGGTTCACCCAATCCGGGCTACATCCACCAAACCGCAGCCATCCAATGATTTTATTATCTAGTGCAAAACTTATTACAATCTTGCGAATAATCACATTTTTCATCATATTGTAACCCCCATCCGAACCCCTTTTTAACAAGCTTAGAATCTTCCAGATTAGGGTTCTACAAAGTTAGGTTTTTTTTTTTCCTTGATTTTTCCTTTTTTTGGTGACGACACAAAAAAGTAGGAGGAATTTTTTTTTCTCAGGGGCTGCCATCCCCTAACCCTTGCTGCCGCCCTCAAACCCCCGCTGAGGGCCTGGCCCGGCTCCAGACCCCGATAAGGATACATGTCGGGGTGTACAGTATAGCATGACTAGTCACCACATACCAACAATCTCCCACTTGGAGACTAATCCTGGACGACACTGCTGCACTTACAACTCCCACTAGGAATAAGAACCTTGGACCCTGCTACTCTGTTATACTTGAATTCAACCTTGAAGGCCAACCGAAGATGAAGAAGAGCTCAACTTCTCCCTTGTCACCGCCTTTTTAAACATATCCGCTGGATTGGCATTTGTATGTATCTTGTCTAGCTTGACCTGTCCATCCTCCAACACCGACCGAATGAAATGATATCTCAACTGTATGTGTTTTGTTTTAGAATGCAAGGAAAAATTCTTTGCAAGATATATAGCACTCTGGCTATCTGTAAACAAGTAATTTCCAGCCTGTTGTTTTCCCAACTTGTCCATGAAAATTTGTAGCCATATCATCTCCTTTGCCGCCTCTGTTGCAACAACATACTCTACCTTTGTGGTGGATAAAGTAACCACCTTTTGCAATCAAGAAATCCAACTCACTATTGTCCCACCAACTATAAATACATAACCTGTGGTACTCCGCCTGGTATCTATATCCCCTGCCAAATCTGAGTCAACATAGCCTTTTAAATCAGTATTAGAGCCCCCAAAATACAAACATTTATTGGATGTACCTCTCAAGTACCTGAGAATCCATTTTACCGCATTTCAATGCTCAACTCTGGGATGACTCAAATACCTGCTAACAACTCCTATGACATGTGCAATATCCGGTCTCGTGCATACCATGGCGTACATTAAACTTCCTATAGCTAAAGCATATGGTACCTTGGACATTTTTTCTTCCTCCTCTTGTGTCTTTGGACACATATCCTTAGTCAATTTAACATGACTAGGCAAAGGTGTGCTGACAACTTTTGCATTCTCCATATGAAATCTCTGCAACACCTTTTCAACATAATTAGCCTGAGATAAAAACAATTTTCTATTTTTCCTATCTCTACAAATTTTCATACCAATGATTTGTTTTGCTGCCCCCAAATCCTTCATAGCAAAAGATTTTGCTAACTGTTGTTTTAGCTCACTTATGTGATCCATGTTAGACCCACTATAAGTATGTCATCAACATATAAACACAAAATAATGTAGTTGTCATTATCCAACTTCTTAAAATAAACACAATGGTCAAAATTACATCTGTTGTAGCCTTGCTCAACCATAAAACTATCAAATTTCAAGTACCATTGCCGGGGTGCTTCCTTCAAGCCATATAAACTTTTATTCAATCGCACACTAGTTTCTCCTTACCTTTGACCTCAAATCCTTGTGGTTGTTCCGTATATATTTCCTCTTCCAAATCACCATGGAGAAAGGTTGTTTTAACATCAAGTTGTTCTAAATGCAAATCTTCAGGCAACCACAATGCTTAAAACAATACAAATAGAAGTCATTTTAACAACTAGAGAAAAAATCTCATCAAAATCAATACCCTTTTTTGTGCAACCCTTTACAACTAATTTGGCTTCCTCTTTTCTTACCTCCATCCTCCTCTTTCACCTATAAACCCATTTGTTTGGTAAAACCTTTTACCGCAACTTGCATAATTCTCAAGTCTGGTTTTTCAGCAAGGAGTCCATTTCTTCTTCCATTCCATGCTCCCACTGAACCTTGGTATCCACCTACATAGCTTCATCATAATATTCTGGTTCACCAACATCAGTTAACAAAATAGTATACAAAGAGGGAGATAATCTTTTCAGGAGTCTACTTATCCTTGAAGATCGTCTAACATTCACATGAGTTTGTGGTAATTGTTATTGTTTTTGTTGTTGCGGCATGAGGAACCAAAACATCATTGTTTGGAATATCATCCAACATGCATAATCATTTTCTTTCTTCTCATGTTGCAGCAACAGATCTTTGTACAACACTTTCTCATTGAATATGACATCCTGCTTCTCACAATTTTTTGATTTTCAAAATCCCAAAGCCTATAACCAAATTCATCAATGCCATATCCAACAAATATACATTTCTTTGATTTTTTATCAAGCTTGGTTCTATTTTCATAATCTACATGTGCAAATACTTCACAACCGAAGTTTTGAGAAAAGAATAACTCACCTTCTTACCTTTCCATGCTTCCTGGAATACCACAACCCAAAGGATTAGAGGGACCTCTATTAATTAAATAAACAATAGTGTTTATAGTCTCCCACGTTTTTAAAGGCAACCCAACATGCAATCTCATAGTCTATGCACGCTCCATTATTGTTCTATTCATGCACTCAGCCACTCCATTTTCTTGTGGAGTCCTTGGAACCATTTTCTGCCTACGAATACCATTAGAGGAACAATAATCTTCAAACTCTTTGCTGCAATACTCACCACCATTATCATATTTGAGACATTTTAGCTTTTTACCCATCTCATTCTCAACCAAGCTTCTCCATTTTTTAAAAGTTTCAAATACATCATATTTCTGCCTATGGAAATAAATCCATACCTTCCTAGTTGCATCATCAATAAATGTAACATAATATTGAGAACCACCGAGAGAAGATACCTGAGCTGGTCCCCATACATCCATATGCACAAGCTCCAATTTCTCATCTTTCTTTTGCTTCCCATCCTTGAGAAAAACTTACTCTCTTTTGTTTTCCATAAACACAACTTTCATAGAAATCCATATTAACACATTTTAGACCTGGTAAAACATTATTTGAATGAAGTACTTTCATACCTTTTGCACTCATATGCCCAAGTCTATTATGCCACAGTGCTAATTCAGAGTCCACAACAACTGTATGATCTTCTACCTAATGAACTGCAACAATTGTTCCTAAACATTGATCCTTTTCCATAATAATTAAAGAAGAAGGAACAGTATGACCTGTACAAAGATATAAGGTGCCTAATTTCACACATTTTGCTACCACTAAGGCACCCTTTGTGACCTTCCAATTTTTATCACTAAATGTAACAACACAACCTTCATCATCTAGTTGCCCTACTGAAATTAAATTTCTGCTTAACTTTGGAACATGCCTTACCTCATGTAGTAGCCAATTATTCCCATTCTGCAATCTTGATTCTTCCCTTTCCAACAATCTGACAGGGTTTGTTATCTCCTAAATAAACCAACCCAAAATCCCCTTGGACATAATCAAGAAAATAACTTCTATGGGGGGTAGCATGAAATGAAGCCCCTGAATCTAACACCCAAGAATCATCAGCATTATCAAGGGAAAGAATCAAAGCATCCTCATTAGATTTATTACTTATCACATTTGCCTCTTTACTTCCTTCCTTTTTGTCTCCTTTATTTTTCTAGACCAAAAATCTTTCTTTAAATGACCCGACTTACCACAGTACCAACAATCCCTCTTGTCTCTAGATTGGGACCTTCTATCCTTTGATTTTCCTTGTGACTTCCCACAATTTCCATAATTGTTTCCTCTCTCCTTTGTTTTGCTCCTACTTTCTGCATTCAAAACATTCCCTGATGTGGATGTTCCACCTAAGCTTTTCCTACGAATTTCCTCGCTCAAAATAACACCAACAACATCATAAAATTTCAATGTATTCGAACCAAAAACAGAATTGCTAACAACCATTACCAAGCTATTCCAACGTTCAGGCAAAGGACAAAGAATCAAAAGAGCCCTAACTTCTTCATCAAAGTTTACTTTTACAGAAGTTAATTGACTAGTGACCGTATTAAACTCATTTAAACGATCAGTAACTAACCCACCTTCTACTATTTCATATTAAATAAACACTTCATTATAAATATCTTATTCGAAGTGGAAGGCTTTTCATATAACTTCACCAGGGTTTCCATCAACTCTTGAGTTGTCTTTGCTATTGTAATATTGAACGCCATCGATTGTGCCAGGCATAAACAAATACTGCCAAGAGCCTTTCTATCCAAAATATCTCAGTCCTCATCAAACATTGCTGCGGGTTTCTTGGTTTTCCCTTCCAATGGCCGCCATAAATCCTTCTGATAGAGGTAGTCCTCCATCTACATCTTCCATAACTAATAGTTCTACCCATTAAACTTCTCAACCTTCTAACCCTCGTCTGCCATTACTCCCACACAACCGTGAGACCTTCCTACAGACGATAATCGAAACACAACCCGCTCTGATACCACTTGTTAGGGTTAGAAATGACAGATATCTAACAATTAAATGTAGATTTATTTAATAAACAGAGAAACTAAAACACACATAGAATAAATTATAACATAGAGAATTTAACGTGGTTCACCCAATCCGGGCTACATCCACCAAACCGCAGCCATCCAATGATTTTATTATCTAGTGAAAAACCTATTACAATCTTGTGAATAATCGTGTTTTTCATCATATTGTAACCCCATCCGAACCCCTTTTTAACAAGCTTAGAAGCTTCCAAATTAGGGTTCTACAAAGTTGGGTTTTTTTCTTTTTTCATTTATTTTTCCTTTTTCTGGTGACGACGCAAAAAAGTAGGAGAAATTTTTTTTTCTCTGGGGCTGCCACCCCTGAACCCCCACCTGGGGCCCGACCTGGCCCTAGACCCTAGCAAGGATACATGCCGGGGTGTACAGTATAGCATGATCAGTCGCCACATACCAACAAATATCACCTGATATAATTTCGTCAAGTCCTCAAATAAACGTGTCATACTTTGAACTTGAACATCACTTGTAATGTAATCTAGATCATCTGGAGATGGGATACCAATGGAATGATAAGGATCGACCTATGTGAATGCCTCATCAAGTACTGTCACACATGGTCTACATATATCATCTATGTCTGCATAGCAATCTTAGTAATACTATCAATTGACCACATGATCACCAATATCACTAAGAGGTGAAGAGATCATATGGATCCTCTCACCAACCAAGCTCATATTAGTAGGAGGTTGTCAATCTATAGTACAATATGGCTCCTTGTTGCATACATTGCCACATCCCTACCCCAAATATGGAGGCAAATCTAAATAGTTTATGTTGAGGCCTAAATAAACCTCAACATACAATTATATTGTGTAAAAATCAATAGAATTTGATCATTATTAGGGTAACAACCATGGGCTACGATAAATCTAGGGTAGATCAATTTGGTGACATCTAAGGGTCTACATATACAGTCACCTAATATGCCCTAACACTAGTTCTGGGGCATATTGAAGAACATGATCCCTTTTGATAAAAAAATTTTGGCACATTTAGTTGCAATGTGCTCAATGAAGCATCACCTAAGACTCTTTCTTGCATTTGGGTGATAATAGCTATTAAAGTCTCACCTTTAAATAAACTAAAATACTCCCTAATGAATGTCTAATATGAAGTAAACTATTCAATATATTGTCGTAGTTTGTTCTCTAAAACCTAGTAGTTTCTAGGTCATCTAAAATTAACCACAATCTATTGATCTCCCTATCTAGATGTGTAAAAATTAAATTATCCATTTTTGTGGGCTACACATTCAAAACAATTGTTTAGTGTTTTAATTTGACATAATTTTAGGGTTCAATTTGATGTATACATAATATATATGTATGTACATGTACATCATGTACTATATATGTACATGTGCATCATGTACTATATATGTACAGATATATATGTGTGTGTGTGTACATGGTACATGTATGTATGCATGTATGTATGTATGTATGTGCATGTATACATTTATGTATCTATATGTATATGTATACATGTATACGTATGTATGTACATGTATGCATATTGCATACATATATATATGTGCATGTATGTATTTAATGTTGTACATATATGTTGTATGTACATGTATGCATGTATACATACATGTATATCTATACATATATCTATACATATATATATATATATATATACACACACACACTTACATACATACATATATATACATGTGTACACATATACATACATACATTTAGATATATAATTTGTATTAAATATATAACATACATACAAACATATGCATGCGTGTACATGTTATATATACACATGCACATGTATGTATATACATGTATATATATAGAACAACTATTTAGGGAACTTGAATTTGACACTTTAGGAGGTCTTCAAAAATATAATGAACTACATATATATATGTATATGTATATGTATGTATCTAGATACATGTACATACATACATACATATAAGTTTGTACACATTTCAAATACAAATTATGTTCATACACATGTTTGGATGTACATGTACACATGTCAAAAATATAGATATCCATGTACACATATATCCATAAACATAAATATAAATGGACCTATTAAATATCAACTCTAAAATGTCAAATTGAAGTTCCCTAAATAGCTAAATTTTGAAAACCTAAAATATTCATTCGGAAGTCTAAATAACTATTTTTAACCGTAAAAATTATGTGTATGCTTATATGTGTGTGTGTACATATATGTATATATATGTACATGCGCATATATGTATGTATATGTATATACATATATATAGGTATATATTACATACATATATATGTGTGTATGTACACACATGTGTACATAAATATAAAAAATTGTCTATTTTTTAACAATAAAACCTTCAATTGAAACCCTAAATAGTCATTTTGAAACCCTAATTTAAGACATATATGTGTGTGTGTGTGTATGTATGCACATACATCCATATATACATGTGTACATAATATACATCTACATATATGTATGTATATGTATGTATATATATGTACATATGTGTATGTATATATGTATGAACATACATACATGTACAACTTGGATATTTATCCAATATATATTAAAAGATGATCCATTTCATCATTCTCATAAATATGAAATCAATATTCAATAGATTTCTTGGAGATATAAATTATTGTGGTAATGAATTGCAGACACTATTTAAGTACTAACGAAGTGGACACGCAACATGTGAACTTAGTAAGGCTTGCATTATTTTTAAAGATGAATCTATGTATATATATACCATAATGAATCCCATATGTGTGTATGAAAAGTGGATAGATCCAACATATATTACATTTGAAACATTAACCCACTATTGTTTCTCTTACCCCCTCAAACTCTAGGTTTTGATATACATTTACTAATGAAAATTTGATAATAGATAATTAGGAAACATGATCAAGTGGGAAGTTGTAGAGTAGTAAAATTGATCCTAGATCTAATTAAGCTAGCTAGGATTATCTCCTTTTCACTTGAATCAAAATTTAAATATAAACCAACTAGGGTTTGATGATTAGCTTGTTGCCACAAGGGAGAGCCAATCTCCTAGCGTTTATGTTGTATTGAGCTACAAAAGAGATGAATTTTGATGTGTGATTTAACAAGCCTATTTGACATGTAATCCTAGATCTGAAAATGTAATTTATCACACAAACAAAAATAGAAAGTTATGAAAAAGCTTCAAATCTGAGATTGAGATACAAAGAGGAATTTGTACTATAAATTTGAGCTTGAATTGCAAGGTCAGGGGTGTGGGGTCCCTAGACTGGCCTCCTCTTTTTTTTTTATCTACAAATTTTGAATTGTGGATTAAGTTATGCATTGTATTTTCTAAGACTATCACTTGCATTGAAACCTCCATATCTAACCTATACACATGAAAATAGGTGTAAAGGTTATGTTGTATAAGGGGTTGCCTAATTCAAACCCCATTTTGGTATTTCTACCTCCATGTACAAAAATATGATTATCAAGAGGGCATACCATAGGTTGGGTAGATGTCAAAACAACAATAACTAACTAAAATTGATAAATAAAAAATGATAATGTTACCTTGCTATGAAAACCCTTGATGAAAAGATGTCACACTACAAGTTGATTAATGGATGCCTTGATTTCTTAATAGACCTACAAAATGTTAGTTCCCAAAACACAATATCTTGTTGCAACTGTAGACACTTAAAAATGTCTTGATGGATCACATTGGCTAACTAACATCATTTTGTCCTAAAACCCATCATCTTTTCGCTTAATTGATTAAATTAGCCTAGCTATTTAATTAATTGCCTCATTTTCATCTATTAATCTAATTGGCCTAATTAGGTAAATTCATCCCCTTTCATGCTAACATTTCATCCTATTAAATTGAATAAATCAAATTATTTAATTTAAATCCCTAAAGTCCTCTTATTCAATTAAATAACCCTAAGTTATTTAATTAAATGTCATATCACCTTCCCCTTTTCATTAAATCATTTTATTTAATGAATATTGTCTAAATCCCCTAATTTGCATAATTGAAACTTTATTTAATTATGAAATTACTAATAAATCTAATCCCCCAACTTGCAAAGGAATATTCCTCCTTTGCACATTCCTCCAAAAGGAATATTCCTTCCCCTTTTTATAATTAAACTCTGTTTTAATTTGCTAAATATCTATTCCCCTCACCCATGAGAATATTCTCTTTTCTCACTCATTTGGAAAAAAAGGGAATATTCTTACAAGACTTCATGTGCAAGTTAACTTACAAGACTTCTTGTGCAAGTTTTGAAAGTGTGTTTGTTTGAATGAATGTAACCCCTTGATTAAATATCAACTTCCATTTTCAACCCTTGATGAAAATCCATCATACATGCCTCCATCTTCTTTCCTTTTTGACCATTGATTAACTTTTCCAATCTTAGCCCTTCAATTTTTATTTGCTTTCCTATAAATAAAGCACTATTTGGAGACAAATGGATCCATCTTTTTCAGAGAAAACTTTTGTTGTTGAAATCACTCACACTCACACTCATTTTTAACCCACATTTATCATATTTTAGTTTCAATTAGTTGCATAATAGCTTAGCTTCCATTAATGGCTTCCATAATGCATCCATTCAACTAATTAGATAATTAGGGTTTGAATATTTTTAGTTTAAATCTCATTTAGATTAGCTTAGCAATTGCATACCTAAATCATTTTAACATAAATCATGTTAGATTATCTTTTGCATCATGTACTCATTTTAGCATAAATCATGTTTTCAATCACATCTCACAACTGTTTCATCGATTCTCTTCAATAGAATTGATTGAAACAAGCTCATTGATCACAAGATTGGGAAAGGGTCGTCATTCCACATCAATGCGACACCACTCCCAAAATGGGATAAGTTTCAAATGGGTTAGAATAGACATGTTAAACATTTTCATAATTTATAATGCTTTGTTTTAATGAATGTCTAGTATAACTTCAATTTGATTGACCCTATTTAGATTGAGTATTAGTGGCTTTGTTATGCTTCAATTCTTCAAGGATCAAGCGTAATCGGCCCATACTAATATCCTCGGTCACATTTTGGCACTAGAAGGAGGGAAAAACTTATCAAATTTAATCAATTTCTATCTCAAATTTCGTTCATTTTTATTTTTTTCAAGGATAGTGTGCTGCCCAAAACAATTTCAGCAACGCCTTTGCAGGGTGTCGCCATACAATGATCCTATTGTCATTTCAAACAACCATGTGTATTAAATAATTTGACACTGATTAAACAAAAAACAACGCTAATACTTTTAGAGGTATTAAAGATTTGCAAACAGTGATGCTCGACCAAATAGCAACGCTATCGTGCTCACTTTTTTCTTTGCAGGGTGACGCTATCATGTACAGTGATGCCCAACTCTGGTAAGAAATTTAGTGAGCATTTTCAGCATGTGTTTTATTTTTTTCGATTCGTCAGATTACTAACACACTTCTAATATTGTTTTGGTTGTTAGACTAACAGGGTTTTGCAGGATTGGATGACATGAAGTTAAAGTGAAGAAGCATTCTTGTCTGAAGATTTTATGATTGTAACAAGCGCTTGACGCTTTGGGGAAATTATAACCCAATTTCTTATGCTTTTTATTTTATGCTCTAGGACCTCACTAAATTTCATTTGGATTTAAAACGAACGCTCAAATGGGACTAAAATTGAACCCTCATTTTATCATTGTCTTTTGGGTTTTAAAATTGAACAAGGCAACTTAACATTTCGTTTGGTGCATAAAATGAATTCATCTTAGCTTTAATCAGTAAAATGAATGAGTTTTTGCTTTGATGTGACACACTTGTAGTGCATATCCAATCCCCTTGCACTTCTTGCAATCTTGGGTGAAGAGAAACACTCCAAGTGTACTTCATTGTTTGTGCGCACTTATAGTACATATCCAATCCCCTTGTGCTTCATTTAATCTTGGATGAAGAGAAATACTTAAGTACACTTTTATGATTTTTTTCACCCTTAATAGAGGACTTACTCTGAGACACCCTGCAATGAGAAACTCATATGCAAGTTCTTACAAGCATGTTTACCGACCTGGGCTATATTAAAGGTTTGGAAATCGTGAGAAAGTAACTTCTATCTTGGACTGTATAACATACTACACCTAGTACCATGCCTTAGGTGGAATGGGAATGGTAGTAAGAGACTTAAGTGGAAAATTGAGTGTGTATACGGTTGGTTGTTCTCGATTTGTTACTAAGAACCAAATTATTTAGTTACCAAAAATCCTTAAATACTTGTTGGTGAAAGAATGGTCGTTTTGAAGCCACCCCACATTTTTAATATTCATTGTTGAAATAGAAAAATCCTTAGGATCTTAGGATCTTCAAGATTTTGAGATTTGGTGGTCTCGAGAAGTGTGTGCCATGGAGGGGAGCCAATGTCGCCAAATATGTAATTGTTCGCAATGTCTTAGATTTTGGAGAAATCTGAGTGGGGACTCAACAAGTATGGCTATTTCAAACCTAGGATTGTAAAATTATTGTGAGTCAGTTAATATATTTCTTGGTTCCAAAACGTTGTAAACAAACATTCACTATCTTCCTAAAAATTTCAAACACTTTGGCTTAAATATGGATACCTTTTGAAATAGCCTTGATATTATTGCTTGTCCCAAGGGTTTCTATCCTTAGATATTTCTAAATATCTTGACTTATATCTCAATCCATATTTTCCAAAGACAATATAGGAAATTATGGCTTCAACCTCCTAATTCTCACAAAATGGACAGTGTGAAAATTAAGATGTTTCTGACATAAACATTTAGTTTGAAAACTTAATCAAGACAAGTGTTTGTGGTAAGAGAAATTTACTTAAGCAAGATAAATTGACACAATTGAACCCCACATGGCTATTTGGAGACTAATTGCTCCCTTTTAACAATCTAATCTTGAAGGTGCTATCATTCAACCAAACTTTGAACTCATTAGCGAAGAACAAACCGATGTCATTAGTAGTTTGAGAAGCTTCACTTTTGAAACAAAATAAACACCTACCTAATGGAGAAATGCAACAAAAATCATAGAAAAAGAAGAGGAACAAGTTGATATTGAGGCTAGAAGGCCCATATTACCACCACCCACGTGGCAATAAATACCTTCCTTTCTTCCATAAACATAAACTTTTCTAAATAATCTCACATAAAGTTAGGATCCCCAATAGGTTGTCATTTCAAACTTAGGCATCTTAGTCCAAAAGCTTTCAATAAATACCTTATGGAACTTCACAAAACTAGAGCTAGGTTGGTATACAACTTCTACAAACATGCTTCAGGGAACAATCCAAACTTGTATTCCTTCTTTTATAGTCAGAACCCTGGTCTTTGTCAAAATTTTGAAATTCTTTAAGTCATTAGGTCTTTAGGGTTTGAAAACTTTAGAGGTCTAGCATGTTGCTCACTACCTTGGTCTTATCAAACAAAGGCGCACTTTAAGTCAACATTGGGTCAAACATTTCATTCACCCCTCCAAATTTCATCCTTCACTTCACCAAACTTTACAAAAAATTTGAATACACCAACACTTTTGGACTTAGACATCTATCAAACCAACCCCTAACTTAGTTACTTTGTATGTGAAATGAATCCTTTTCCATACATTTGGTTAAGTTAGTTATCATCTTTGAAATAGTTTATCTTGAAGGTCATGAATCTACCCTAAATATTTCCAAGTTCATAAACATCCTTTATCAAACATCAAACATCAAACTCTTAAGTTAAAAGTGTTATCCCAAAACATTTGCGAAGATCACTTTCCATATCATCCATCTTTTCACCCCCCGCCCATTATCATCATTGCTTCAAAAAGACTTAGAGAATCCCTTTTACCTAGATATGAGTCAACTAGAGAGTTCAAAAATTACAAATCTCAACATAACTCTCCCATAGGTGACTCAAAATTTATGGTAAAGACAAGATCACAACACAAGAGAATCATGGAGAAAACCAAAGTCACATTCACCTTAAGTGATATCAATCCTCAAGAATTTGATCCAAGAAGTCAAGGTATCCCGTCACAAAAACCCTCATCTCCATTAGGGTCGTGAAGATGTCACGAACAATCCATTTGGACTTACTAGGGAAGAAAACATGGAACATCAAGCCTTAGAAAATGTGGCTCCACTTTCCCCATCTTTCGTTGCACAATCATTGACACAAGGCTTGACTTCATCTATGATTCAACCAAATCCATCCCTTGTGCCAAGTCAACCCTTAACATCTAGTCTCGCAACTAGGCTAGGAACCAACCTCGGTCTCACTTCATGTCTAGGAATAAACACAACTTTGGGTATTCACAAAATGACCATTCCATTAACCACCAACCTTCCCCAAAACACAAATTGGACACCAACATTTGGAAGCCACTTACATTCCATGACGCCACAACGACCTCGACATTTCAAGCACAACCATCTTCATCCATCAACCCAAATATCCCAAGTGTGCCCAATGTTACACAAAGTAATGTGAACCAAGTGCCTCAAATAGGACAACAAGGGGAGATAACACCCTCATGCAAGGGAAAACTTTAGCAAGTGGTTCCAACAACCCCATCAACACATCAAAACAAGTGGTTACCCAAGCTACTCAAGTCAATCCACCATCCACATCAAAACCATCTATCATTGACCCAAATCAAAGCAATACCTTGATTACGAACCCCATCAACCAAGGAAATACCTTGACCGCATCCCAAGCACAAAGAAATCCACAAAGCATCATTCAAGGGAACCCTTTCAATCAATTACAAGGTCTGAATGTTCCATTACCATCGCAATACCCAATGGCACCAACATCACCTTTCCCCTTGGTCCCCCACATCATGCAAAATCAAATGGGACCTCAAACTTACATTCCTCCATCTCAATCCACCATCTTGCAAGGAATGTTAAACCAAGGGAACCCCCAACCTCTCATAAACAACACACAACCCACACAAAACATAAGCATCCAAAACCCATTGTAGATGTCTCAACAATCAAACGATCCTACATTGCAAGCACAAGCCTTAGGTTTATAGAAAGCACAATAGGCTTATCAACAAGCCATCTAATAATAGCAGCAACAACAACAAGCAGCATTAGTAGCACAACAACAAGCAGCCTTAGTAGCACAAAAACAACCACCAACATCCTTAGTAGCACAACAACAACATCAAGCAGCCTTAGCAACACAACAACAACAACAAAAACAAAAACAACAAGCAACCTTAGCAGTGCAACAACAACAAGAATCTCAACAAGTCGCCTTAGCAGCGTAACAACAATAGAAAGCTCAACAAGCTACCTTAGTATCGCAACAACAACAACAAGCCCAACAAGCCGCCTTAGCTACACAAAAACAAGCTCAACAACAACAAGCCCAACAACAAGAATTTCTTGCTCAACAATATTCCCAACAACAACAAATGCTCGCACAACAACAACAATAGGTTTTATACTATAACCCTCAACAAAACATCGTCAACCCAAACACGTACGGAACATATACGCCTCCACCACAACCACCTTCACAATATCCTACACCATCATACACACCATACAACACCTCATCATATCAAAATCCCATGTACAACCCATCCTCCATCCCGCAATATGTAACATATGTTCCTCCACCAAACCCACAAGATGATATAGCATCGCAACTTAAGGTGTTATCACAAGAAATGCAGGATTTTCAAATGAGAAAGATGAAAAATCCCCATACACAACAAAACCTATGTACTTATCCATTTGGTTGAAACATCGCAATGGTACCGTTCCCTCCTGGTTTTGAGGTCCCTAAATTTGATAAATACAAAGGGATGGGAAATCCTGTAGACCACGTCAAAGAATTCAATGTCATGTGTATGGAGGTTGCTTACAATGATTCTTATTTAATGTGCCTCTTCCCCCAAAGTCTAACAGGTCCTGTCATGGATTGGTTTTCTCAACTGTCTCCGGGTATTAAAAATTTCCAAGAAATCACTGATAAATTCATTGATCACTTCTCCTTTAATCTTGACATGGACATAAGCCTAGAAGAGTTGTACACTCTTAGATAGAACAAGGAAGAATCTTTTTCCAATTTCTTGCAACGGTGGAGACAAAGAGCTCTAAGAGCAAGTGGCCAATTCTTGATGAACAACAAGTGAGCATTATCATAGAAAATCTAGACCCTAATCTGTCTTTCCACTTGAAGATGTAGTGCATCATATCTTATGATGAGCTTGTTCTTAGAGCCCTTAACATTGAGAGAGCTCTAATATGACAAGGAAATACACAAGCCTACAAAGACAACCGTTATAATGAAAAACCCCACTTTTGGGCCAAGAACAAGAATGTTACTAGTAATGGTGTTGGTGATGCAAAGGTGGTGATAACTACTCCAAGACAAGAAAACACCCAAACGATGAATACACAACAACCATATACACCACTGCCAAACAATCAACCAACAATCAATGCTACAAATATTCAACGTGGACAACAAAGAACAAACAGTGCTCCAAAACGATAATTCACTTCCCTAGGGGAACCTATGGAAGATGTGTTGAAGAGGTTGATAGAGTCTAACCTTATCACACTCCCAAATTTCTCAAACTATCAAGAGCCACAAATCAAACCTTGTAGCTATAGAGACAATCATTTTTGTGAATTTCACTGATACAAAGGTCATAACACACAAAAAAATTTAGACTCAAACATCTAGTAGATCTTATTGAATGAGGAGACATTGATGTCCATCAAAAATTTGGGAATGAAAATAAAAAAAATTACACAAACCCTATGCCTGATCATACAAAAGCAAAAGATTCAGGGAAGGCATCAACCTCAAAAAATGTAAACAATACTCGTGATACCACGGTGGGACATATTTATTTGTCACAACATGAGGAATCAAACACATATCAAGATACTATTTTAAAACAAAGTCCAAATCCATCAACATTGTTTAACACTATTTTATACCGTAATGACATCAAGTGGATATCATATTGTGATATCTCTCCCACATATGACTGAATGATTGGGCATGTTGAAGAAATTCTAAAAAATCAAGAAATATCCCTTACTGTACCCATACCTACTGACTGTTGTGAAGAGTCTTTTACCAATGATCTATCATCTACTTAAGGATCATGTCAAGAGGAGGCTCTTGAGGATAATGAAAGTTATTCTAGATCGAGTTAGGATCAAGAACCCCTATCCCTAGAGTTTCACCAAGAGCTAAGGGACATCTTCCAAACCATTTTAAACTCCAAGTATGTACCCGATATCACCCCTAAGATGTTTCTTTTTGATGGGCATATAGATGTTCTTCATCCAAAACAAGAGTCTCCCACTCTCAATATTCCCACACAAGAGCAACAACAATTGAGATTCTTGATTCTTACAATAATTGTGCATCATCAACATCTTTTGAATCAGTATCAACAAATAACAATGTCACAGAATAAAAGCAAATAGTTCACGAGCAAGCAACAATTGAGATTTTTTATTCTTACAGGGATTATGCACCATCAACATCTTTTGAGTCAACATCAACATCTTTTGAAGCAGTATCAATAGATAACAATGTCATAGAATTAGAGCAAACAGTTATATTCCTGAACATTAGGAACCCATAGCAATATCATGTATTCATGACAAGTCATATTCAGTGGCTATGGGTTAGAGGATACATTATCAAGACAAATGATTAGGTATTAATAATACCTTCACAACATTGGGGGAAATCTTGTCTACAACAAACATCAACATATGGGGCATGAAGAATCCTTATGATGGAAATACTGTCAACACTACAACTAGTTGTATCATGAGTTGGCATTCACCCATCATCTCATACACAAATTGGGGCCAATGTAAAAAGAAGAATTCCTATCAAAGTAAGGTGAAGATCATCAAATAAAATGAAGTAGTAAAGAAAAAAGGATAAATTAAATACAAATGGATACCAAAGAAAAATAAAGAAAATCATCCCTCCAAAACTCCATTAGTTAAAGAAAATATGGGGCAAAATCAAAAGGGGAAAGGTATCCATCAAAAGTGTCCTCAAAAGAAAAAGCGGTCTTCTCAAACAAGGAATGAAGTATATCCATTGGTTGGTCCTAATTCCATGAAAAACTTCATTCCCACCCATCATTACTCATCTTCCTAAGTTTGGAGAGTCAAAGGTTCCAAACCATCAACCAATACATCTCATATTCCTTCATTAATGTCACTGTCCACTCCATTCACAATATCCAATTCTTGCATTGATCATGTGTTGGCAACTACTCTTCAACATAAGGATTCTGAAGGCACTCTATCGCGATGAGTGCATATAGACAAGGTTAATCCCAGTATCAATAAGGCAGAACAAATTTCTTCAACATTGCATTCAAGTGCTTGTATCTTAGAAAAGAAGCTTCTTCAAGCAAGATATCATTAGTATGTTATGACAACAACCTCTACATCAGTCCCCTTCAACATGAGGGTAACATTTCCATAAAATAATAAAAAATAAAACAAATAAAAAATGATAAAAATCCAAAAAGAAAAGAAAAAGGATTGAAAATAGTAAAGATACAAATCATCCTCTAGTGAAAACCACTACTGTGGCACTTTGGGCAAGTACTATAATGAAAACTTGGCAAACAAGCATCATGATTAGAATCGAGTGCCTATATGATCCTTCTCAGATAGAATCATCTCATCCTTGTCATGATAAAACTAGTGTTCCCTCTATCCATCCAATCCAGCTTTATCCAAATATTATACTTTATCTTATCTTGACAAAGATTCGATGTATACTTCAACTCTACTCATGACAAACTTTTGACAAGCTCTTTATCATTTTATCTTGTAAAGTCCCATAGCCCATATCAAGAATGATAAGACTCTATTAAAATCTTCGCATATACATTACCTATCTTTGTTATCCATTGCATTATGAAGCATTGCTAGACACTGGGGGCAGGTTCTTGCACTCTTGTTTTCAAATAACTATTGATCCATGTCTTTTATCTCACAACATGACATCGACATCATGATCTAGGTATTGTTTGCCTCAAAATATCTCATTGAAAATCCCAAAAATATCCATAAAATCTTATCAAAAATCCAAAAAACACTTGCAAAATCTTAAAATGTAAAAAAAATTGCAAAATCCTATACAGCTAAAATCCAAAAACATTCACAAAATTGTAAAGGTGAAATCCAGAACACATCAAAATCCCTAAAAAGGTCGAACATCAAAAATCCAAAAACATCGCCATGTCGAACTACATCATCTTTGAGCTTGAGCGTAGGCAAGGCCATCATTGATGTCCCCTCGAGACACCCTAGGTCAGTCCTTTAGGAGTCTGTCATAATAAACTGACATTCCATCGACTATTCATATCTCATCTTCAATATGTCGAGTCAATCAAACTACATGGTATCTACGTGTATAACATAGGCAAGGCTTATCTTTGATCAGCCCTCATGGCCCCTTAGGTTGTTGGTCAAAATCTCAAAAAAGTCCCTAAACATTTGTAAAATCTCTGAAAACCTCTAAACATTTAAATATCAAAAAATCCCTAAACATTTGAAAACTTAGAAAACACAAAAACATTTGAAAATTTAAAATCCAAAAACATTAGAAAACATTCAAAAAGACCTAAACAACTTCAAATATCCTTGGAAAACCCTAAACAACCTCAAAATAATTGAAAACCAAAAACATCCACATAAACTTTTGAAAAGACCAAAAACAACCTCAACATTTTCAAAATACCAAAAACATGGAAAATTTCTAAAAAATCCAAAATCGTCCATCCCATTTCGCTTTCACCTGCAATAAACCTTCACCCACAATAAATTGATCGTCACCTTCAACCTTTGGAAAAATAAATTAGAGAAAGCAAGTATAGCAAGTCGTAAAGTGGGAACCTAAGTGTCAAAATCTAAAGTCAAAATCATAGGTAAATGTGTTAGTGGACTTTGTATCAATGACTTATCATAAAGCTCATCATCATCCTACATCAAACCATATGATCAACATGTCCTAGGATGTATCGGCCTTTTCACTGCGATGGGCATCGATTATCAAAACCATATGGCTATATTAATTTGTGAGAGATATAGATAACGAGCTTTTTTCTTTTGATATTTTCTTATGATTTATCTTAATGACATTCAAGGACACTCTAAGTGAGTATATACAAAATTATTTAGAGAGAAAGGAATGGGGCATTGATCGATATCTTTCATTTTTTGTTCTTACTTGGGTACTCTTGTAAAATAATCTTGGCTTCTGCCTTGTAGTTGTGTAGGGAAGTTGTTTGGAGTACATTGATGACTATTATGCATATGCTTTGGTCCAATATATTCTAAGCTTCTAACTTACATTCCAACGAGGTTTCCACATGTCAAGATGTGAACAAGAGCTATCCTATCTATTTGCAAAGTCAAAGTCCATTACACTAGATACAACGTCGTCCTGGTTATTAATACCTTGATGCATTATGTTTGTGTTATATCAAAAATAAGGAATGACAGAAAATCCCAATCCCAAGATATGAGAAAATCATCATCATCTCTAATTAAGTCTCAGTGGATCATGGAATTTTTGGAATTTTTGAATTAATCTCAAAATCAATGGTCAATCCATTCATCTTATTATTCTTATTTTTCTATCTTTACTAACATTTCTATCCAAGTATCAAATCTATGTGTGATATATCAAAATATACATGAGGCTACCCATAGCTGATGATTGTCTATACATCATGAAATCTATCTACATCAACATTTAAGCTTTCCGTGAACTATTTTTCATCCTCTTTACCAACAATCCCTCTTCTGTTGATGCACAATGGGGCATCTATATCATCTTTAGCTCAACAATCTGAAAAGTTACAACTCTTTGATTCAAAAGCAACCTGAAATCTCAAGAATCTCAAGCATAAGTCTGGTTTTCACCTATCGTGAGTCTGATTGAAACAATTTATTCCCCGATTGATCTCACAAGGGGGAAACCAACCATCTTTCAATCATATCGATATCAAATCATCTAACAAACCTTGTTCTTATCCTTGCTAGGAAATCTTGATCAAATTATAAAATCAATCATCATTGGGATATATCTTTCCCTACCAATCCTCGTGTTATTCAACACAATCCTTGCATTGTTGTGAATCCTCAACAATGTTATCAATCAATCAATTAGATCAATCAACTTTAGCTTGGCTATCAACATCTCAAAGAGATCATCGATATTCATTTTTGCATTGTCATCAACATCAAAATCAACATCAATCTTTGAACCAATGCAACAAGTATATTGCTTCAAAGAGGGGCAACATGTAAACACTTAAAAATGTCTCGATGGATCACATAGGCTAACTAACATCATTTCATTCTAAAACCCACCCTCTTTTCACTTAATTGATTAAATTAGCCTAGCTATTTAATTAATTTCCTTATTTTCATCTATTAATCTAATTGACCTAATTAGGTTAATTCATCCTTGTTCATGCTAACATTTATTCCTATTAAATTGAATAAATCAAATTATTTAATTTAAATCCCTAAAGTCCTCTTATTTAATTAAATAGCCCTAAGTTATTTAATTAAATGTCATCACCTTCCCCTTTTCATTAAATCATTTTATTTAATGAATATTGTCTAAATCCCCTAATTTGCATAATTGAAACTTTATTTAATTATCAAATTACTAATAAATCTAATCCCCCCATTAGGCGGGTGCATGAAGATGGGTAGCCAATTTGTGGCCACTTTTTGAAAAAAAAATGAAAACTCATAACATGAGCGCATTATAATGCGCTCGCGTTATGACCTATTAAAAGAAAAAAGAAAAAGAAAACAAATTCATTTTCACTTCTCACTATTTTTTTTTTGGTTGCCCGTGGCCAAAACTCCAGTATTCTGCGCTCACATTCTAGGAGGAGCTATTTTGCAAAATTCTTCATCAACGATTGTTGTTTCATCACTAGGATACCGCCACGTCGATGAAGAGGTCTGAGAGGTAAGGATTGTTTGTTTTTTGTATTGAATTTGTTAGTTTTAGGTTGTATTTGATATTTATTTTTTGAATTTGTAGGAGATGCTAATCAACCTACAAACCCTCCTCAAAATCCTCAATAAGTGTTATGAAATAACTTGCACAATAGAAGAATATGATATGAAATATGCTGCAAATACTTGATAATAACTGAGAATAACAAGCCACTTCGAGGGGTGAACCTCAAATATCTCTAATGAGAACACACTTCACAACTTGATGATGAAATAAGACTCACAACCTCCTATATATACCTATTTATGCGGATATGCCTAGGCAGAGCTTAGACACACTATATAAGACTTAGGTCGACCTAAACAACTAAATAACAATATACTAATGATAATATGACTTAATAGAGAGTTAAGATAGCCACACGCCGACTATTAATAACCTGATGTACACTAATATTAAGGGTGTAGCATGCCCCCTTCTTCAAAGAAGCATTGTCCTC
>VDFB02141364.1:0-67160 GCA_007258455.2 Sequoia sempervirens
GTACAAGAAGTTGAAACAAGAGCATAAGGCTCTAATTGGATATGTGCAGCAGTTGTCTCGTTCTCGTGGGCAGGAGATTCCAGTGATAGAGCCTCCAGCAGAGATACCTAGAGAGTCAATCAGTGGCTTGTTGGAGTTAGGGAAGATGGCACAGGAAGCAGATAAGTGGGTCACAAGAGTTCGTGCTAAGACAGAAAAGTTCATGGAGGACCTTGCTTTTGCTTTTCAGCAGGCTTCCAGTATTTTGGCACGGATGGAGGCAGTTGATCAGGCTTGGGGAGATGCTTCTATTTATCAGAGCAAAGTTATTCAGCGTCTTTGAGGCATTGAGGCATGTTCCTTTGCGGTTGTTGATTGATGGAGGGGTCATTCAGGAGAATGACAGGTATGATTTCTCTAGATGGTATTCTTCAGCAATCACAGGACGTGGTTTCTTCGATGCAGCACAGGCAGATTCAACCAGTGGCACTAAGGCGACATGGGCCACATCATTGATGGGGTCCAGAATACTTTCGAGGCCATATTTGCTAGACGGTTGAATCCAAATGAGGTGAATGTTGATAATTTGAGGGGTAGGCCGGTGCCTTTCTTTTCAGAGGTTAAGACCTTCGTACAAGATGATTTCGAAAACACTTCTACTTTCTCCGCCTTGATCCAGAGCACGCAGGATTCCTTGGTTGCTTGGAGAAAATCTTGTACAAGGCATGAACATTCAGTCACAGTTTTGGAATTCCAGCTTGATTGTATTCCACCCATTTCAGTTCAGGAGGTTGAGGTCAGATTTCTAAGTGTGATTGCTGAGTTTGGCAGCCTTGAGAGAAGGAGGAACGGGAATGCACTACTGGACGAGGATCTTTTAGAAGACTGATTATGGGCATTAATTGCCTTTTCTATTTTGGGAGTGAGTGGGAATCTTTGATTCATTTAATGTACCACTCCCCATTCTGGCAGTTTTTAGGGTTAGGGCTGAGGTGGCTTAATCTTAGCCATTCTATTAATTGTAACCCTGCAGCCGCCTGGACTCCAAGCATCTATAAAAGGGGGAGTCCCCCTCATTTGTAATCTAGTAGATATTAAACATTAGCATTAGAGCTAGAGATTGGAGACTAGAGAGTAGAGCATAGTAGACATTTTGCTTAGCATAGTGTGGAGAAGAAAGAAAGTTTTCCCTTTGAAAACTTTTGTGGAGATTGTTGTGTAACACTTTCATGATAATAGATCTTTTCATTGATGGTGGAATTCGTCTTTGTCATGGATAGCTAGCAAGGTCTCTTCTTCCTTTCGGATCCAAGTAGCATAGTTTTCTTTTTATCTCATGCAAGTAGTTTACTTTGATGTGTGGTGTTTTATTGAGGTAGCTTTATTTCATTCCATACCACTAGCGGCTTGTTGATGATAAGTTCGCCTTGCGTGGTCGACTAGAAATTATCTTGAGTTTAACTTCGATTGTGATTTGTATACTTATATGCGTCGTTCTGATGGTGTATGTATGATAAATTGTAATCTGAACATCTTTTGCTATCCCTTTGAAGATTGCACTAATTTTGCTGAAGCTGTCCGACGTGAGGCTAGGTGAAATTCGGTTGAAGTCCGCCGAAATTGAGCTCCACATATCCTGCATTTAGAATAGAGTATAAGTTTCTTAGGCCTTACACTCATTTACTTTCCGCACATTTCTGGTTAGCTTTAGGAAAACATACCTTATTGCCAAATCATACGCGCAAAATCCCCTTCAAAGCACATATCTGCTGTTAACTGCAAGAACCTTGAACAATTGTGTAAGTCCCCTCGTAAGAAAACAGCAATTCACATCAAACCAACTGAGGGTGTTCCAAGTATTTCGGAACCTTGGAGTTGAAAGCATGAACTCACTCGCAATCTTAGCATGCTGAATACTTTGTTCAAGAGAGGATAGAGTATCCGTTGGGAGACTTTATTCTGTGTTGGTGCGGTCTCAAAAACCACGTCAACAGTACATTAAATAGACTAATTTTAAGATTACAGTTATGCTATATGGAAATAATTTTCTTGCAATTTGAAAGGACCGTGGAAACCTGAACCATGTTGTATTTCAATGCTTAGTTATTATAAATAGTTTTAATTAAATAATTGGCAAATCATACATTCTATCTTAGACAGGTAAAGGTAAATGAAAACAAAATAAAAATCAGTCCATAGTGATACCAAGTCTTTATGCACGGGTAAAGGTAAATGAAAACAAAATAAAAATCAGTCCATAGTGATGCTAAGTCTTTGACTTTTTAGGGTAAGAAATGATAAATTTAACTTAAAACTTTTAAGTTTTAACTTTTGTTTTTTAAATTTAAAAAAAAAAAATCATTATTTTTATGCATTTTCATGAGGGACACCCAAGAGTTTCCTTGGAGTCTCGGAGAAGCTTGGAAGTCCCCTTTTGGCAAGAAACGTCCCCATGACATTAGGACATAATCAAATGATTTAATTAGGTGAGGAGGACGTTTGACATAGAAAAATGCAGCTCGGGGGCCTTGGTCATTTTTATGTGTCTACAATAGTTTTCTTTGAAATTGGCGAACATTGTATCTCCTAATTCATGGGCATTCTTGGATAATGCCCTGTTGAGGTATCCAACAGTATTCATCTTGAAGAGTTCTTCAAAGCATCATACACTGAAGCATATGCCCTTCTATGCAATAAGAAATGCCTTGGAAACAGGCCACCAATATAACCCTGACCTTTCCATAGATCATATGCATGTGCCGTCATGTCCCCAAAGTCGTAACACCCAGAATGCAAAGTATTGGAATACTAACTCAATATCAAAATACAAATATAAAGTCATGCCATTTAAAATATCGTTATAATTATAATTATCACGGATAATATTATAATTATGATAAGTCGAATATAAAATATTAACAATATAATATTATTATTATAATAAAATAAACATAGTATTTTAATATAAAATATAATATAAGGACATTACATAATATAAATCATTATTTATTTTAAATGCGAATACTCGTTGAGGGATATAAAATAATATTAATGAAGATATATCAAACAAGAAATATTTAAATAAGATATTCACTAATATTTATAAGGTATGCTAACGGGAATGTTTAAATAAACAAAGGCGTTTCATACGATAACCCGGTTGTTAAGTTATCTAAAAAAGGTTGAAAACATGGATAACCACCGGTGGCCCAAAACGGTTATGGAGGAGATTCTAGTCCGAAGAAAGAAAACATGGATGAAACAGAACATCAAGTGGCTGAACAAGTGGAACATCAAATTACATGAGTGTCCTGACACCAACAGTGAAATAAAAATCTATGTGAAGGAAAAATTCAGGACTGCCATGTGGTCAAATCAGATCGGACGAAAAAAAGCATATTACATCAAAGAGTTTAACCCAGCTAAGGAACATGGTGAAAAACCATATTTAGGTGCAACTATTAAAGGGAAAGCGAGGCTATTAATTGCTCAATTGAGAACGGGGTCCCACCATCTTAGATGTGAGACTGGTAGGTGGAAGACTCCTAAGGAAACTTGGGAAGAAAGAACGTGCTTATTTTGTAATAAGGGAGTGGTGGAAACGGAGTGGCACTTCGTCATGGAATGCACAGCGTACGAAAATATCCGTAATCAGTACTCAAGTATTTCAGATGTGGGCAATATGCAGCAGTTATTTGAGGAGGATAAGATAAATCAGACGGCTAGCCTCCTAGTCAAAATTAATAGCAGGAGATCTGATCTGGAGAAGAGTCTGGAGACAAACTAAGTTGTTGAGTGTCTCGGTCCCATAGGCTGTTTAGTCTCGTGGACGTCATTAAAATCTTTCATTCATTCATACAAAGCTCTTGAACATTCATTGATCGTCACTGCCCCATTTCTGACGCATAAGTCAAAGATATCAACGATGGGAATAGGCCAATAATTGGCAACGTTTATTATCATTACCAATTACCAATCGATACATAAGAGCCGAGACATTATATCATTAGGTGATTTATTTTGGAGGTCGCATCTTTAGAGGTAATCACGTGCAAAGGTCGGAACTCTTATTATGACGTGATAGTGCCTGGCACGTATATTGCAATGAATAGATGATATCGGGCCTTTCAGGAGTAATCGTCCTACCGCTAAATCTCAATTTGAATAAAATAACATCCGATACTACAGAGAATAAGGAATACTCGAGAAGGTAGATGATACAAATCGAGTATTATAATATTCGAATAATTAACACTCTGTCTTGGGCGACGATCTCGCAAATAAAGGATTACTGGAACATTGTCGGGCATATTTATGAAAGCAATGCCATTCAAAATCCATGCTAAAGCACCGTCAGAATCACAGTAGAATAATATATGAATGCCTTACGAAATAATCAAAGGGCAAGCAAAGTCAGGCAGTCATACCTTTCTGAACGCAGGACGATTCTATCCTCCTATCGAATGCAAATATAAAATCCAAGAAGTAAAGACATTCACGATAACTTGTGAGAGGGAGTGGTCACTATAACTCAAAGAAGCAGCGATGATTAAGTTTATAGACATAATAATATCCAAAGCAATTAAATATATGAAAGGTGGATATCGCATAGCCCGGGTTCTCTATAATAAACCATTTGATTGATAAATTGCACCATGTAATGGCTCCGACCAAGAACATGAGGATCATTCAATAAAGCTATCACGACTAAGATCAGTTCAATCCATGCATTGTCAGTTAAGGATGTTCAATTAGTTAGTAATGATAAAGATTAACGAGTTAAGAAAAAGATGGCACTTAAGGAAAGACATGTCCCTTGTCAAAGGGCGGATACAATGAAAAGTTGTGACTTTGTGCCCATTGAAGATATTAAACAGAGACAGGTTCAAAGCAAAGGGATCATCGAATAGTTTTATGCAGAAACATACATCTTAAACCCAGCAGATCGGGTGCTCTAAGGAGCCATGATCCTATCAATTAATGATGCATTCAGCAATTATTAATCTTTACTCATAATTATGTATTGGATCTAATCTATCTGTTCCCTTTAACCAATATGTTCTAACAAATCGAATGGTAAAAAGGAGAATAGACACAGCAGCATCGAAGGAAAGAAGGGAGTCTCCAACAGCGACCAAGGTAAGTCTGTAATAGTATTTTGTAAATATGTTGCAGGCTGTAGGTAACAGTTTAAGTATTTAAGAATTGTATATATACTGCAAATGCAAGGGAATCCAATAGCTAATGGTCATAATAATAGTAGGTTGTGCATTATCATTTATTGCAGAAGATAAATAATAGATCTGTGTTATAAATATGCAAGAAACAGGATAATAGCAGGCTGTGCACTTGTATGATTCTGAGTAATCATTTATTGTGAGTAGAAATAATAGTTTTGCGTTATGATATATTGTATGGACTAAAGATGGGTTGAATATGCATTTTTCTTTGCATAGTAGAGCAGGAAAATCTGATATGTGTTGATCATGCTAGACTGTACATATATCTGCATCTAAGGAATCTGTATTTTGATTTAACGTAGATAGAATATGTATCTACACTTATATTATGTCATTGATTCAATAATTGGGATCAGAATCTGTGCATTTATATTATGGAATAATGTTCATTGATTTGTGCTTCCATTAGAAATTGATGTTCATAATATCTGATTGCAAACACTAGCCATAATAGGGGAGTTGAGGACCTACGAGGAGGGGAAATGGCGTGTGGATCACCCTCTAAGTACCCCACCCATATGGATGGCAAGAGCCACATGGGCCAAAAGGGGTGTACTGCTCTTGGGCTTAGAGGGAATGACTGCCCAAGACACCCTACTGTAGTTGCACCCTCAAATCCCCTACATAATTAAGCAATAATGAATCTGATAAGGGGAAAGGTGATAGGACGCCTCACTAGGTACCCCACCCATATGGATGGCAAGGGCCACATGGGCCAAGAGGGGTGTACTGCTCTTGGGCCTAGGTTAGAGGGTTTCTTGGGTGTTAGTGTTGTAGCGGCAGGAGATATTTTCTCCTTAAATATACTTACCACAAGGCAGGTCAGCCTTTGTTATATAAATAAAATTACATTTGTTCTAGGTCGGCCCTAGAGAGGAAGCCACCAAACTTGATATATAAAGAGGATAGAGTCCTCCCATTTTTATCATCAAGTTCATTCATTCAAATTCGCATCTTCCAGCAGCAGCAGCAGTTCGCCTCCTAGCAGCAGATCAGACTTTGAAGAAGTGTTACCATTAGTGCATTTAAGGTTCGCTTCAAGGAGAAGTGCTATTTCTCATTGTATGAGACTTGATCTTGTCTAGGGCCTGACTTTGTATGCAGTTTCTGCACTTATTCTTTTGATATGGAAGAGAACATTTTTGTTGGGTTTTTCTCCCTCAAGTAGGAGGGTTTTCCCAGGGTAATCACTATGTTCATTGTCTTATGTGTTGTATCTTCTGCTTATTTACATTTCTGATCCTAAAACTAATATGGTATCAGAGCGGGTTTAGAAAAGATCTGATCAGATTTGGCTAAGCAGTGGAAGCTTTCAAAGTTGTGAAGATTCATTTCAGTCTTCTTAAATTCGCCTTATCTATTTTTCGCCATGCTCTCAGTATCAGCTGCATCAAAATCATGCCATGTATGGATGAGTGTTGCCTATCACTATCATTAGTATTAGCATTGGTGCCAACTGTGTCATGTGTACTGTAGTGTTGGTGTACGTTTTATCATTCACTGAACACTTTAGAATAAAAAGTCCAAAGACACTTTATCCTCTCTTGAAAAACCACCGCGTATGCTAAGATTGCGAGATCATATGGTGATTCCAAAGTTTCTTTTGTCAGGTCTTGACATGTGGATAAGTCGTGATATGCTGGTAATACACAAAGGGACTTACATTAACAAATCTCTTACAAGCTAGGAGTTAGACTAATTTGACAATAATGCTCTCTTTTTTTTTGTTTTGGTTTTGGATTTGGAGTTTTGAAAAAAAAGTGCAAAAAGGATGAGGGTTTAGAAGTTCTATGCTAATCCTATGAACTCAAGAGGCAGTAAAGACTGGGTGAAACCAAAGACAACACTTTGCTTCGCCACACTGAGGACAACTACACAAAGTGAGTGCAATCTTCTAAGGGCGTGCTTATGATTTTCACGTCACGAATAATTACCATCAAATCGAACAATATTTATTCAGACAGAAGTTAAGCATCCACAATACATAAGCTTAGGCTAACTTTACGCATCGAACAAAAATCATTCATTCGAAGAAAGTATGAGCAAAGTTTCACCAATCTCTACTATCAAATCTTTCATCTATCTAAACATACATTCAAATTAAATTCTACTTTTAAATCTATTCTACGTTCTATACTAAGTCTATTCTATTGTTGGAGATATGGAACCATGCAACCACTTGACAATAACAAGGATTCAAAGCAAATCATGCATAAGAACTTTTATTATCCAAAGTAGCTATACGCAACAATTTCATAACACTCTCTTCACACAATGAAATGAGAGAATGAGAGTTTATATAGAATTTTTGAATATAATGAATGGCTGAGATCGATTTAAGATCGACGGCAAAGATTAAAACAACTCAACCCTAACTAGGGTTTCCCAAAATAACGTTTAACAACAAATGGGTGAAGAACATGTGGCATATGGAGCTATCTTCTTGGAGGCCCATCCCTATCCTCCCAAGTGGTTGTGTATTCGATGAACCTGGACACTATTGTGCTGACCTCCTCAATTGTGACATGTGGCAACATATTGACCTTGTATTCCAACACGTCCAAATCATCTACACTCTCGGCAAAAACATTCTCCCATTTTGATTCTTGGCGTTGGAAGGCATCCCGAATGGACAAGAAGTCTGATGCCTTAGTCAAATTTTGCTTCAGAATCGGCCCTGTGCTGGTGAAGAAAGTCTCTTGGATTTTGAGCTTTAGATTTTTAAGCTACATATCATTTGCTCGGACAATATCTTTTTCAAGTACATCTGCAGCTACAAGTAAAATCTTATTCTGGATTTCTCTCATCTACTCCTCAACTCTGATGCTATCTGCCTTCACCTTCTCCAAGACTTCGCTCCGTGCAATCAATGCCCAGTACCAGTTATTGAAATCATATGCAACGCCTACTGCAATAAATTTTCCATCAATTAGTTCCTACTTCGGAACTCCTTTCAACACTCTAAGGAATGGGACAATTCTATCCTGAAGGTCTTCCCATGCTTCAGCCATAACTGCAATTCTTGAAAGTGATGAGGAAGTCTATCCATGAGCTAATATCAATTTCTTCACAAATGTAGTTGCTTCTCCGCTCCTACTTACTATCCACTCCTTAGTTTCTTTAGCTGTGACCGTCTCTTCTTCAAAAATTTTAATCGTTTCTTGTGAGGAGTTTAAAAGTGGAGGAACTACTGAGTTGGCCTGATCGAGAGGTTTGGTCAGATGTTGGATGTACTCCTTCAGGCGTTCAATCTCCTCCTTATATTCTTCTTTGCCACTTCCTTTTCCAACCTCGCCTTGATGGATGTGACTAAATTGTTCAAGTCTTCCACCTCTTGACCCTTTGTTGTTGGGCCCAAGTCGACAGTAGTGATGGCATATTCTTCAGGAGCAATATCTTCCTTCGACTTATCCACCGTTGGCACAGCAATTTGTACTGAATGACGGTCGGCTTCATCCCTCTGGATGGTGGAAAACATTTTGGCGGGCTTCCTCACAGCAACTGTCTCTAACCCGGCCAGAAAATCAGTTGTATTGTCTTCCTCTGGGATCTCTACTGGTACTTTTATTTCCAGTCTTTCCTTTAGCCAATTAGGAATAGTAAGTTGTTCAATGCCTTCTTCTTCTTGAGCATTCTCTACACATGGATTATCTTGGATTCCTTTAAGAGCATGAATCATTCCCTCTTCAAATTCACCATCCTGAATATCCATTTCATTCTCGGACTCGAGTATTTTTGTGCCTGTGGGAGATGGGGGTTCATCATCCGCTAGCAGGATTGGCTCAATATGAATCGGAGAAGGAATCTTTATGTCGTTCAATGACTCATCAATATTCAATATCTCGTCCATATTCCTGGACATGGCGGAATGAGATGGCCCTGACCTCTATTTCTTTTGTACAGGTTCTTCATTCACAACCCTCTTCCCTTTCGGTCTTATAGAGTCATCAATTGCCTCCTTCCTTTTCCTCGTGCTTTCAATCGGCTCATCGCCTTGGGATGCACCAACATTTGAAGAATAGGATTCCGCTTCACCCATTAAATCGTAAGTCAAAGTTACATTCCTTCGCCATAGCTCTTGGATTTGTTGATCCACCCACCATTGTGAATATTTGACAACTGGCCCCATCAAGGTGGTCAAATCCGCTAGCTTTGGTTTCAACCATCTTACAAGAGGAAGAGATCGATTCTCATCAAAGCCTAGCTGAATATACTCTCCATCATCCTCCAACTGATCAGGCACACGGAAGAGTTCAGTTGTTTTGATCAGGTTCACCGACAGTCTGGACCACAGTCTTTTCCTGATGTCATATTCATTTGCAGCATTCGCCCAGAAATCCTCCAAGTCTACCTTATGTTTATACTTCCTTCCATTCACGGCCCCAATGTGGTGGTGAGGATCAAAGTCAGCTCTAGACCGGTAAGATGTGAAAGGGTACCATTGCATTTCTAACCTAGCACTTTTAGCTACCTGTGCTAATGGACAAGACTCTTGCATATTCCCAATAAAGAACAGAAAGGTGACAGCTGCCTTCTGCTATGTTCTCTGGAAGCCTTGGTATGTTTCCAGTTGTCTAAGAACCTCAAGTAAGACCATTTTGTTAATGGGATAGATCGGAAGTCAGTAAGGACATCCGGTGCATCCTTGAACTCTTATGTAGGTGAACCTGGGAAACTGGATAAACCAGGATCCATATTTGTTGATCAGGCTTTTGGCCTCATGAGTAAGCCTTTGGTGAGATCCTCCTTGCAGTATTTTGGTGATATACATCAGGAAAGCATCATTCGCCCGTCTGAAGTGTGACTTTTCACAAAGCTGCAACTGCGGATAACAATCATATGACTTAAATTCATTCTCACCATTGCCTACCACGCCTTGCAGATCAGTCCTGTATATTTGTAAGTTTTGGCCAGTAGATAGATGATGTAAGAACTCATGTGAAAAGATTTTGTCCTTTCCAAATTGACTAACTGCTCATGAAGATTTGCACTAATCATCCGGGACCAGTTGAACATTTTCACGCCTGAGGTGATTTCATCAATGAAGTAGTACATCCATGTCTCGAATGGCACGCCTTGAGGATTGCCCATTATTCTGTTTAATAGTAAAATAATATCTCCATACTCCTCCTTGAAGTCTGTGCGAAGCAGCGTCTTTGGCATTTTCTTGACCGAGGGCCTTGATTTCTCCAACCATGACTTATTAATATTTGTTGCACAAAGCTCGAACTGGTCTTCATAGAGTTTTCTGGCATCTTCCTTGGTTTTGTATGAAATCCGGTTATAGCTCGGTATGCCAAATGCTTCTTGAATTTCCAACTCTCCGAGATGAGCCAATATTCTCCCGTCCAGCGCAATGATTTGCCTCTCTTGCGCATTGTAATGAATGGTGCACTCAACCATTAATTCAGCACATTTTACAGCTGGTGGAAATTCGGCTGCCTGGACAATGCCATTCCTCATCATGCGGCAAGCAATTGGTGTCGGTAGGAATACATCATGTCCATACATTCTTTTCTTGAATTCTTTGAAATCTACGTGTCCAAGGTTAGTGTCTGTAATGTTTTTTCCATTTGGAGTTGATTTTTGATTCTGGCTGCAATCCTTTGCTGGCGAACTGCATCTGGGCCTTTCTGGAAGATTCTCCTCTGGTGGTCATTAACCTTTGAAAGTATGTCTTGACTGCAAATCGACTTTAACTTCTGAAAATTCACTTCAAAATTCAGAAAAAGCACGCCTTTTAACTCAGAGATTTAATTTTATTCTCCAGAAATTACGCCCTTCAGCTCAGGAATTTACCTCTCCACTTTGAAAAATTACTTTGTAAAAAAAATCTCTCTTCGAAAACTCTATCTTTCACAACTCTGAGAGAAAAGAAAACTTTTGATCGAACTCTGGAAGAGAATGATTTTGAAAGTGACAAGTCGAACTTCTTATAAAGCTGGAGAGTTCGAATGATTTTAGCAACTTAGTGTTTTCTCTCTAAATTCATCGAATTTGGACTTGTTTTATCTCTTCCAATATGGCAACTTGATCTTCACTGAAGATTTTTGAGAGAAAGTTTCCATTTTATTTTTTTATGATGGCGCCATCCTCAGCCAAAATCCTCTAGATTTTTCCTTGAGCTCGAAAATTTTCTAAGTGTTGAATATTTTCCTAAGTGTTGGAAAATAATAAAATTATTCCAAGTGTTAAATTTTCCAACCTCTTCCAACTCTTTAAATCATTTAATTATGGCGAAATTTAATTTACCCATGGCTAATTAATTATTTTCTACGTCATTTTATTTCTCTCCTTTAGCCAAGGCGAACTTTATACCTGTATTGCCATTTTTCCTTTTCTAGGGCGGACTTCACACTACTTGTGCCATTTTTCTCAAGGTGGGGCGGACTTTGGAGTTAGCTAGACATTTCTCCTTGGTGGGCGTACTTCACCAACACTTAGACATTTTCCTTGGTGTCTAGGCGGACTTTATCATCTTTGTGCCATGCTTCATGTTAACTTCACTTGGGGCGTACTTGGAAGCCTCTTTACCATCTCACATCTTTCCTCTAGGCACTTCATGCCTTAGAAATTTTCCATCATGCTTGAGGGTGGACTTTGGAGTGTCTTGGACACTTCTCCAAGCGGACTTTGCACTTGCTTGGCCAACCTCTTCCTTAGGCAGAATTTGTCTTTACTTAGCCATACTTCATCTTAGGGCGGACTTCGAGGCTTTTTAAGCCAAGGGTGGACTTTACTTTGTCTTTGCCATCCATTATTTTGTCCAAGGCGGACTTCATGATAGGCTTGCCATAGGTTGGGCAGACTTGTCTTCATGCTTGCCATTCCTCATCTTCCTTCTTCCAGGCGAACTTCGTCCTTGTTTTGACCATGGGCATGGCAAACTTGCTTTGAGCTTGGGCATTTTCCATGGCACTTAGGTGAATTTCTTGCTATTATCTCGATCTTCTGGTGAATTTCTTGCTATTATCTGGATCTTCTGGAACAAAACCCTCGCCATGTGATTTTCTCTTGCTTTTATGATTTTTCCTTGCTTTTTACTCTTGGAGGTGCAAAACCTTGATTCTGAAGATGAAAACGTTGAAACCATTACCTATGGGATCCTAGGACTTTCTAAAAATAGAAGTTACTAAAAATATAAAAAAGCAAAATTTCTAAAAATAGTAAATCCCGGATTGGTCCAAAGGTGCCAAAAATAGAAAAAGCAAAAAGCAAAAAAAGTAGAATCCCTAAAAAGTAGGAAGTGTCAAAATTGACTCAAAGCAATGTCGTTCTTCGTCCTCTGGACCTTCTGGGCATTTTGACAATGTCTATGCACTGTTCTGGGCTTGAATTCTCTAGTTGGCTCGGATGACTTTCAAAACTCTAACTCTGAACTCTCAAAGCAAAGGACTTATGAAATTGTCACGCAACGGCAAAACCCTAAAAAGCAAACTACTGGGGGTCCCCATTTGCAATGGGGCGGTGTGTGAAATAGGTCACATGTAGCAAGGAGTCGAAGAGATTGGCGGAACCTATGAATACTTGTTGACCTGTCAATACGGGATGTGACGTGGAACAAGATATTCAAGTCGATGATCCTACTCGCAGATGATTCAAACTTCAATGTGTGCTGAGATATATTTGTGTTCAGTGGTATTGTCAGGTTCATTCAGCAATAGGAACATCTGGAGGATTTCGGGATTGCTAGCACTGTGTGTACTCTACATCTATCAGAGGAGACGCAATTATGTAGCAATATGCGGGTATGCACATTCTTAGTGAAGTTGAATGTTATTTTTTGTAATGTTAATCACCATTTATTAGAAATTGGTTGGGCCTTTAAATATATGATCAAGAGGAAGTATCGGGAAGGTCATAAGGGTTGTCGTCTCAATCTATCATTCTATCGAAGATTTTGTGTTATGCACATTGGGAGTCATTAGCAGGGTAAAGGAATCCATTACACCCTGGCAAGTAATTACCTGGAAGCGATTGATGAAAGTTGATATCATTCAAAGCCATTAGCAGAAGTGTGACAGACCTGAGCAATTGCAATGTGCGTTGATCATTGGTGAAGGCCGAAATTGTTAAATGGAGGTTTGAGTAAATATTCACAATGGTGTAATTTTGAGTTTTGTCTAATTCATATTCTATGTACTATCTACTATGATCTGGGTGCAAAATGTATTTTGCCTCTATTGTGTATGAATCCTTGTTGTTCCCATGATGAATTGAAGCCATATCTCTTCCAGAGTCAACAGATATATTTTGGACGTTGCCATTCAACATAGGGTGTGGTTGATATTGAAGTGAAGGATCAAGGAATCAATATCAAACATGTTGGGTTATTGTTGGTGTTCAACGAATCAAGATTTATTGTTCTCTATTACTGTGGTTGTTAAGCAATTTTATTGAACCCATAAATGTGAAAGAAAGAATTCTTAATGTTGGGCAGTTATCAAGATGATATCCAAGTTATTGGAGCTCAATGGACATTCTGGAGATTGAATAAAATCTTGGGGCTGAGTCTTCATTATCAGTTGGAATGTATATACAAGAAATTATAGGAACGAAGGTTCGAGATGGTTCTGGCAAGATGTTGGTGACAACAGTTGATATGAAAACAGGATGAGGGTAAACTAATGGCAACATTGAGTGAAGGTGGTGAAGATAAAACACTGCTACAGGTCTAGCTCAATGGTGTACCAACATTAAAGAGATAAGTATTTTTTGTTTGTGCCTTTGAATAATGAATAATCATGTAGTTAATAATAATTCATGCAATAACATTGGGAATAATTAATCATGTATGCTACTAGCACTGGTCTGTATATTCCTCTTCGGGGTAGTTTGATTTTATGAACTATTGTTAATCTCGTTAAAAATGCAAGATGGATCAAGGAGCAAAAGGATGATGAGAGATTGCATAAGGAATTCAAAGGAGGAGAGGCATCCGGTGAGGAAGTCATGCTGACTGGAGAAATGAACAAACATGAAGATTTAGCTTGCACCCATGAGATTGAGTTGGTGGCACATAACTTCACCGGAGACATCTCTTGAGGGAACAAGGTTGGGCCAGCCTTGGATGGAGAGTTTGCATCAGCAAAGATGATTGAGAAGGATGAAGACACTAAACAACGGTACGACAGAAATCCTGTCCTCCTGATTTGGAACAACAATCTATGGTTCTTGCATGGTCAACTATTGGCCGCCCTAGAAAGTATTATGGAAAAACAGTAAGGCTCCTGTCGAAGATCATTGGAGAAGTCATACTAATGGCTATTGGATTGAGAGTTGTGAAAGTGATTTGCGTAAAACAATGACATGTCCGGGAAGAGGACTAAGGTTCTGAGATCCGTCAATGGAGGGGAGTTCACTTCCAGAGGATTTTTGTAATCTCTGTATTGAGGCAGGGATCAAGAGGGAGTTCTGTGTTCAGCAAAATGGAGTCCTATGTCTCAAGGAACTAGAGTGACTCATTGAGAAGAAGTAAAGGAGTCAGCTAAGTGGCTTGTAGTGTTGCAAGGTCAAGTTTTTGGAAGGCCTCTTCATCTGCAAAGAACATAATTGCACAAGACAATCAATTTGGATTTGACATTGGTAGCTCCGCAAACCTATTCAGAATAGGGTGATCTAGGATGAGGTCGAGAAAGACAATCCTGAACTCTCGCAAGTCAGTAGTGTCGGAAGTGTGCATTGGAAACCGTTCCTCTAAAGCAAGCATTGCAGGCAATCTTGGACAAGGAGGTCAGGAGGTTGATGCAAGTACTTGAAGCTTCAAAGGGAGTCACATCATCATGAAGATTTGTTGTAATGTATATTTCTCTGAGATGGAGAAATATGAGGTGAAAGCCCTTCTAATGTATATTTCTCTAAGACGGAGAAATATGAGGTGAAAGCCCTTGTAGTGTATATTTCTTTGAGATGGAGAAATATGAGGTGCAAGCCCTTGTTCATCTCTGAGACTGAGATGAGACGTCATGTTGAGAGACTCCATGACGAGGATATCTTGTACATCTCTGACGCTGAGGTGTTTCTTTCCACACATGGGGGTAGCCATTGTGGACGTCATGTTGAGAGACTCCATGACAATGTGTTTCTTTCCACAAATGGGAGTAGCCATTGTGGACAGCACGTTGAGAGACTCGTGATGAACCCTTGTACATCTCTGAGACTAAGATGTGTTTTCCACAAATGGGTGTAGCCATTGTGGACATCATGTTGAGAGACTCCATGATGAACTCTTGTACATCTCTGAGACTGAGATGTGGTTTTCCACAAATGGGTGTAGCCATTGTGGGCGTCATGTTGAGAGACTCCATGACGAGGATATCTGGAAAAATACCTCCCTAGCTAAGAGGGAGTGTTAGTGTTGTAGCGGCGGGAGATATTTTCTCCTTAAATATACTTAACACAAGGTAGGTCGGCATTTGTTATATAAATAAAATTACATTTATTCTAGGTCGGCCCTAGAAAGGAAGCCGCCCAACTTGGTATATAAAGAGGATAGAGTCCTCCCATTTTTATCATCAAGTTCATTCATTCAAATTCGCATCTTCCAACAACAGCAGCAGTTCGCCTCCTAGCAGCAGATCAGACTTTGAAGAAGTGTTATCATTAGTGCATTTAAGGTTCGCTTCAAGGAGAAGTGCTATTTCTCATTGTATGAGACTCGGCCTTGTCTAGGGCCTGATTTTGTATGCAGTTTCTGCACTTATTCTTTTGATATAGAAGAGAACATTTTTACTAGGTTTTTCTTCCTTGGGTAGGAGGGTTTTCCCACGGTAATCATTGTGTTCATTGTCTTATGTGTTGTATCTTTTGCTTGTTTACATTTTTTATCCTAAAACTAACATTGGGCACCCTATCAGGCCATTATGTCCAAGGAAGGATGAACTAGAACATCTAAAATGTATTTTATTATGATATTGTCTCTATTCATAAATGTCTACTAACATATTTGCAGGTCTAAACAGGTAGTTGTATCCCTAACCATGCTCTCTTTGATTCTCTTATATGCATTCTAATTAATATTATCTTGTAAATATCCTCTAACTCTGTTTTGTAGGGGCCTACTCACATCCCCAAAACCAAGGTGATCACTTGGAATTGATAAATTAGGGCAGATTTAGGGTTACCCCAAAAAGGGGACATTACATGTGCACTCCTTAAGAGAGCATCATTTTCTAAAAACACTTCATTTATCACCTTATTTACGATTTTTTCCACAAATTCATAACATTGAAGCAAATCAAAGAGATTTGAAATGAAAAATGGAGAGAATTTGAGAAGGAAACAGCATTCCCTGCATCTATGGATGTATGATTTCCTCTCCCACAATGCTTTTGATACATTGCAGAATAGGAGGATAATGCACTTTAAATACTTGTTGAAGCTATGACCGGCCTAAGCACCCTAAAAACGGAAACTCTCATTGAAGAACTAGAAATAGTGCATGATAATTGCGAGGATAATACTCCATTATCGATGCCTTTGCAAGTAGGTGTGAAGAACTAGCAACCAACTCCTCCGCCGCCAAAAATCAAAATCCTACAAGGCTTATGCAAGAAATGAGGATTGTTGGGCCTTTTTAATAGTTGTTGCCATGCTTGAAGGTCAATGAAAGCACGGAGCATGTCACTTCTTTATTACCCTTGTCATATCACAATTACTCGACTTTGAGATTGGCACGGGCCCTTGCATAATCATCAACATGATTATTCTATATGCTATTGTACAGTTTGATAACGCAATCTATGAAGAGATAGAGCCCCTGCATCATAAATTTATGTTAGTTTTAAAAGCATATTATAATGATGATCCCATTTGAATAGAACACTAAAGAGGGTGATAATCCCTTATAGGGGTATGTGATAACCCTGCATAGAGTTATCCTTGAAGATCAAAGAAGCTTTTAACACTCTGAAGCAATTATAACTGCAACTAAGTGTAGTAACAATATCAACTTATGATCACACAGAGAAGTCTCCTTATCCTGGATACACCCATGATTAAATGAGTTTCATTTTTAGTAAACACACAATTAACTTTGAAGCTCATCTCTTAAGGGTAAGAGTTGCTACACTTTGAAATTTGACTAGTGACCTAAGATCATATAAGATCTCTTCCTCTGATTGGACACAACCCTGATTTTCCAACCAATCAACCAAACTATTGCCTTCCCTATACGTGTGAGCCAAATGATACCCTGAGAAACCATCTAACAAACTCCATATTTGCTTAAGTATGTATTTTAGACGCCAATCCTAAATCTGTCTATTTTTGCATGCATTGATTATTATTAAGGAATCACCCTCAATATATGGATTTGTGATACCACAAGTTCAAACTAGATTTAAACCATGGAATAATGCATGAGCTTCTGCTAGATTGTTTGAAGATTTTTGGAGATTTATTGACAATGCTTTGATGACTCTACCTAAGTGATTCCGAAGAATGCAACTTGCCCCTAATTTTCCTGTGCCCCCTTTAGTGGCACCATCGAAGTTCAGTTTTTAAAAACCTAATGGAGGAGGTTTCCAAACCACCTTTCTCCTATCCACTTTATTACTTTGTAATTGAAACATGCTGCCCTAGAAGGGTAAAGATAACCCTTTCCAATTCTTCAACATTAGTACATCCCAATCAGTGAAAACTGAAAGCAAAATCAGTCCTTTTGACCTTCTAGACATAGGCGTTAGTTGTTTCAACTATCGCTTTCTCCAGTTTGAGTAGAAATTGCAAGATACTTACCAATTCTTTTCTAAATATTCTCTTGTTCCTCTCCCACCATAAATGCCAAGTAACTAGAGACGGGATGATCCACCAAATGGCAGCAAACAATGATGACTTTTGGAGCAAAGGCCAACCTGAAAACATGTCCCATAATGAATTAGACAGAGGTGAGTTCTAATTCAATTTCATTTTCATATATGACCAGGTACTCTATGCAAAGGAACAACAAACAAATAAATGGTCTACATCCTCTGGATTTCGGCCACAAAGAACACAGCTGAACTACTCAACAATATTTAACCTTTCCAATCTATCACTTGTCAGTATTTTCTTCTTCAATGCCAACCAAGAAAAACAACCTGCTTTAGGTAAGACCATGTTGTTCCAACAGAAGGATAAGGGCCTTTGCTTTTTAGTTTGACCACTTGAAGTTAGTAATGATTTATAACCATGTTTTACTGTATATTCTCCAATTTTGGAAGCAGTCCATATTAGTTTATCTAGTTTATGTGATTTATAAATTACCCTGTTTTTCAAGATCTTTTCCAACATCTCCTTTTGCTCTTTTGGAATCTGGAGACTTGTTATATGTTTCCATTTTGCAATGCAGCAATTTACATCTGGAAACTCTAAGTAGTCTCTTACCTTAGAACCCCATTCTACTGTTAAAACCTCCTCAGCAACCTGTAATTCGTGAATTTCATTGAGTGGTGAATGCCCATTCCAAGAATCTAACCAGAACATTGCTTGCTCCCTGTTATGGACTTTCCAGGAAAGAAACTGAGAAATAACTTCTCTACACATTATTAAAAAATTCCACATTACCGATCCTGAAGGTGGATTAGAAATTGAAAATACTCTTGAAGAAGACTCAACATCCAAATACTTCCCCTACATTAACTTACACCATCTCTTTTCAAGTTTCTTATATAACTGCCAAACTAGCTTTGCTCCCAATGCTAGATTACAAGCTGATAAATTTTGAATGCCTGCACCCCCTGAGACCTTTTCTTTACACATGGTTTCAAAAGAAATAAGTGGAATTTTTTTCTTTTGATCAATATTTCCTTTCTATAAAAATTGTCTTATGAGTTTTTCTAACTCATAAATAATAGTTTTAGGGCCTTGAAGTACTGCCATATAGTAATTTGGGACCGCTGATAACACTGATTTGATCATCATTATCCTCCCTGCTAGTGACAGCCACCTGCCTTTCCATGAAGATATTTTCGATCGTATAGAGTTGATGACATTTTCCCAATATAGTTTTTTGTTGCCCCCTATAAAGAAAGGAACCCCTAAGTACTTACACGGAAATTCAGCTAAAGTTCCAAATAGTTGATTTGTTAAGAGGTCAAAAAAATTGGAAATCCAGAATCTTCCAAAAAAATCAGTCCAAATTTCTGTAGGAAATTAGGAATTGAAATGTCCAGACCAAATCAAACAAATCTGGCCGGCACAAAAAATCCAGATCCAACCAGGTTTGGTAACTATGGTGCAAATAGTTCCAAGCAATTCTTCAAGATGATTGCCCAGTAGAGGCACTTTAATATTAGTACTAATGTAATCTTTTAACTCACGAGGTTAGTATCCATACAAAGCAATAAAAGGTGCCACCTTAACAAACATGTGATAGATAGTGTCATACCACTATTTTGTCAGGTTTAGCCATTTACACCATCAATTTTGTTTCTCCGAGGCAAAACAGTGCAAGTAACCTTCAATGTACCTAATCATAGAGTCTCTTTGACCAAATGCTCAAGGCTAATATGATTGACCAAATACTTGAGGGTAAATGAAGAACTCATTGACAATGAAATTCCAACTAGCTTGCATAATTCCTTCCCAAAACTGCTTGTAAAAAGGCTATCACAATCACTTACAATTACTTTGTGAAATTCATGTAGGAAATATTTCTTCCTATTTTGTTGTGGAACATGTAATGGTGTAGTAGCGATACCAAACATTTTCCCTTTTGCGTCTTTGGCATATATCACATCCAGCAACATAATTTTGTAAATCTTTTTTCAATCCTTTCCAATAGAATGTTTGCCTTATATTGCAGTAAATTTTAAAGAATCCTACATGACCTGCTTTTGGTGAATCAAGATTTTCTTTCAAATTTTTCTGCTTGAACTTGGAAGGAGGCAGTAGATAGAAACAGTCTCAGTACCATAACATTTCATTTTTTCATGTAAGTTTTGGGTACTTGAATATTCAGTCAATGATCTTTTTACAATATTTTTCCTCAACATATGTAGATTGCACTCCCTGTATCCAATCTAGAATGATAGCTGACTTCTTGTCTTACGAGAGAAGGCATCTGCCACAAGATTCTCTTTACTCTTTTTATCTAAAACTTCAAAATCAACGGATTCGATTTTTTTCAATCCATTTTTGTTGATCAATGGATAATTATTTTCATCACAATAAGTGTGTCATGTCCCTTTTTCAAATATGATCCATGGATAATTGTTTTCATCGCAATAAGTGGGAAATAAAAAATAATAATATTTAAAATGAGCCTGATCACTTTGTATTATTTTAGGTTCTATGTAATAATTAAAAAGTGCTTTTTACACTTTATTCAAAATGTAATTCAAAAAGGAGACATTGGATGTAATTTAAAAATATTTTTTTAAATACTTGGAGGGAAAAGGCAAAATAAATAAATATAAAATAAAATAGAATAAAACACCTATAAAAAAGAAGTCAAAGCTCACATCAAAGCATCTGATTTTGTCATTTCACTATTTTCTCCAATTTTGAGTTTGAAGCATTCAAGGACAAAAACCCTTGGTGTGAGAGATTTGCAGGACAAAAACCCTCTTGGTGCCCATATTTGGATTTGAGGACAAAAACCCTCTTATCCATTAGAGGTAACTCACCCGGAAATCATAATTGTGCTAAATTGTTTTAGATTATTTAAGGATTTGAAATCATTTTCAGTTGGTTACAATACTGCTGCAGTACATATGTGCTAATTATTTTATTATTGGATGTTATTTGATGTTTCCAGCCATATTGTTATGCCCCTACCCCTATAGTGTGTATAGTGTTATGAGTAGTCGGTTTGTGGCTACCTTAACTCTTAATTAAGTCATATTATCATTAGTATATTGTTATTTAGTTATTTAGGTCAGCCTAAGGCTTATAGAAGGTTATCTAGGTTGGCCTGGGTGATATCATAGGAACAAGTATGGTATATATAGAAGGTATAGGTAGGTTGTCATCATCATGTTGAGTATTGTGTTCTTATTGAAGCCTATTGGAAATATCCCCCTCGAAGTGGATTAGGAGGTTGCCCCCTCAAAGTGGCATATTATTATCAAGTATTTGCAGCATATTTCAGATTATATTATTATTGTGCAAGTTGTTTCATTACACATATTTAATGTTGTGCCTATGGCTTGGATTATTTTGCTGCTGTTGTAAGTAATTTCAGTCATTGAATCTACTCTTTTGGTGATTTCCAACCTTCAATTTCAATCCTAATGGTGCCATACAGCTGTTTGCTACTGATTTGACAAGGGTTTGAGAGCAGTTTACCATTTGCTACTGATTGATAGAGGTTTTTGGTCAATTGCTGCCATTGAAGAAGGGTTTTTAGATCTGTTTTCCACATATTGTAGACTATCCAACCGCCACCACATTCGAGAAAGTCACCATACAGCCTATTTTACCCAAGCGCCATCATTTACCAGCGTTTACACCAGCAGAAACATCATTTCCAGCTTGAATTTGCACATTTTTTGGAGGGTTTCTTCCTACTGTACAGTTGTATGGTCTATCTTAAGTGTATTTGCTGATTATTCATAAGCTGGAATCAAATAAATACCTTCATTAATAGATTGCAATCCTTTACAAGTGCTAAACTAGGATTTTGAGTTGTCATTTATCATAAAAATCAGATCTGCTATGTATGAATGAATTATAAAGTTTGTATGAAGATTTCAAGTTCATAACAGTCCCTTAATAGTTGAAATATGCTCGCATAGTTAATTTATAATACATGTTTCATACATTCAACAAGGGTTTCATACATTTGCAACTATCATACATCAGTAAATTGATTACTTTTCAATGTTTGAGGGTTTCATAATTCATAACAGCATTGAGGATGGTCAGATTTGCAATTCATAGTCTGCACTTTGATTGATAAGGATTGAAATTTTGACATCTTGCTGATCAACATTAATTTTCAGTAGGGTTTGGCACCTACATTTGGTTTTGTTCAATATTCCAGTTTACACATGTTTCAAAATCATCTATTTCCTAAGGTTGTCCAATTGGGGACACTACAAAGTGGTAGAGGCTATCATGGTCCATTCAAACTAAAAGTTCACTGCCCAACAAGTGTTGTCTCCATTTTGTCAATGCATGCATAATTGTTAACAACTCTTTGTCATAAGTTGAGTGAAGTGTCTCTTTAGGTTTCAATTTTCAGCTTCCAAAGGAATGGGATGATTGTCTTGCATTAGTACAACATTGATTCCAACCCCTAATGTGAAACATTCTACATCAAATGCCAAATACCAAATGACCAGGGGAAAAGATGATGTTCCAACTATTACAAAATAGAACACAGAACGCTAATCAAGATTGCATAAAAATCTATTAGGAAATAAGGAGCAAAAGCATCCTTATATAGGATTACAAATATCTTATCCACAAAGGATAAGGATGACAACTCATAGGATAAGATTGACAACTCATAAAGCAAAAAAGTAAATCTTATCCATAGAGGATAAGGATGACAAATATCTTATCCACAAAGGATAAGGATGACAACTCAAACAAAAAATATCTAAAGTCAACATGACTTTATTAAAGAAGATTCCTAAAGTCTATCCTAAAAGCTAATTGACCATTACAATATAAGACATTACTTTAATTCCCTCCCTTAATGGTCATTCTACTAACTACACCAAGTTTATCTCGAAATTTTACAAATTTGTCAAGACTCAAGGACTTGGTAAGAATGTCTGCAGTTTGGTCCTCAATTGGACAATACTGCAACATCACTTATCCATCTTCTACAAGTTGCCTGATGAAATGACCATGAAGCTCCACATGTTTGGTACGCTCGTGGAAGACTGCATTCTTGGCAAGCTTTAGCACCCCTTGATTGTCACAAAACAAGGGTGAAGGCCCTACTTTGAGACATTTGCATGTCTGAAAGCATCCTCTGCCTCACATGTTGCTTTGACTATTTCCCGATACTTTGCTTCTATCGAGGAAAGAGCTACTGCCTGTTGCTCCTTACTAGTCCATGTGACTACACCTGTACCAAGACTGAAAACATATCTGGAAGTGGACTTCCTGTCATCAATAGAACCTGCCCAATCTAAATCTGTGAACCCAACCTAGGATTTTTGCTTCTACTATATAAAATGCCAAAGTCAAGTATTCCTTAAACATATCTCAGTACCCGCTTCGCTGCAACCCAATGTTCTGCCTTTGAGGTTGTCATAAAACGAGAAATGTAGCTCACAACATATCTCAAATCAAGTCTAGTGGCTGTAAGATAGATAAGGCTGCCCACTAGTTGCCTAAATGCTGACTCATTGATTACTTTTGAGTCAGTTTTGGCTGAAAGCTTCAGCCCTTTCTCCATAGGTGTAGACAAGATTTTGCAATTTGTCGTTCTAAACTTGTCTAGCAAACTTCAGCAAATTTAGATTGAGAAATAAAAATACCACCATCTATCTGCCAAACCTCTACACCTAGGCAATAATGTAGGAGGCCTAAGTCTATCATGCGAAAAGATTTACACAAATTACATTTGATTTCTTCAATCAAATGTGCCTCACTACCTATAATGATGATATCATTCACATAAATGACTAGAAGGATGATTTCATTTCCTATGCTTTTAACGTATAAATTTGGATTTGAAGGACTTCGCTAGAATGCCTGTTGAACCAAATAGCTATCAATCTTTATGTACCATGCCCTGGGTGCCTGCTTTAGGCCATAAAGAGCCTTCGTCAAGTTGCATACCTGATGCTCCTTTCCTACAACTTGAAAACCCTGAGGCTAAGTCATGTACACTTCTTCCTCTAAGTCACCATCTATCTGCCAAACCTCTACACCTAGGCAATAATGTAGGAGGCCTAAGTCTATCATGCCAAAAAATTTACACAAATTACATTTGATTTCTTCAATCAAATGTGCCTCACTACCTATAATGATGATATCATTCACATAAATGACTAGAAGGATGATTTCATTTCCTATGCTTTTAACGTAGAAATTTGGATTTGAAGGACTTCGCTAGAATCCCTGTTGATCCAAATAGCTATCAATCTTTATGTACCATGCCCTGGGTGCCTGCTTTAGGCCATAAAGAGCCTTCGTCAAGTTGCATACCTGATGCCCCTTTCCTACAACTTGAAAACCCTGAGGCTAAGTCATGTACACTTCTTCCTCTAAGTCACCATTGAGGAAGGCACTCTTCACGTTCATTTGATGGACTTTCTAGCCAAACTGTGTTGCCATGGCTAGAACTAACCGAATGGTGCTCATCTTTGTTGTAGGAGCAAAGGTTTCCTCATAATCAATACCTTCTCTCTACGAGAACCCTTTAGCCACCAACGGTGCTTTGTACTTGTCAAGTGTACCATCATCTTTGTAATTGAGATTGTACACCCATTTGCAGCCACTGGGTTTCTTCGCAGGTGGAAGATTTGAAAGAACCCAAGTCTTATTTTTCATAAAAATTTGATGTTCGGTTTCCATGGCCTTTTCCCATTCAGGTTTATCTTTTGCCTCAGCAAACACCTATGGCTCATATGCTCCCTAAATAATGGCCATAAGAGCAGAGTTAACTAGGCTAGAACTAACCGAATGGTGCTCATCTTTGTTGTAGGAGCAAAGGTTTCCTCATAATCAATACCTTCTCTCTACGAGAACCCTTTAGCCACCAACGGCGCTTTGTACTTGTCAAGTGTACCATCATCTTTGTAATTGAGATTGTACACCCATTTGCAGCCAATGGGTTTCTCCCCTAGTGGAAGATTTGAAAGAACCCAAGTCTTATTTTTCATAAGAATTTGATGTTCAGTTTCCATGGCCTTTTCCCATTCAGGTTTATCTTTTTCCTCAGCAAACACCTGTGGCTCATACACTCCCTGAATAATGGCCATAAGAGCAGAGTTAACTAGGCTAGGACTAACCGAATGGTGCTCATCTTTGTTGTAGGAGCAAAGGTTTCCTCATAATCAATACCTTGTCTCTACGAGAACCCTTTAGCCACCAACGGTGCTTTGTACTTGTCAAATGTACCATCAGCTTTGTAATTGAGCTTGTACACCCATTTGCAGCCAATAGGTTTCTTCCTTGGTGGAAGATTTGAAAGAACCCAAGTCTTTATTTTCATAAGACTTTGATGTGCGGTTTCCATGGCCTTTTCCCATTCACGTTTATCTTTTGCCTTAGCAAACACCTGTGGGTCATACACTCCCTAAATAATGGCCATAAGAACAAAGTTAACTGTGTTCTGCTTGCTCTTTCCTCTAGATGATCGACCCTCAACCATTTCTTCATCCTGAACATCACCAATGAGTTTTTCCCACCACTTAGGTCTCTTTGTCGAAACCCCTTCATCCAAATCAGCATGGTCATCATGACTTGGGCTTCCTATTTTTGTGTCATCTGGATGCTGCTCCAGGTTATCATCAATAAAAACTGGGTTTAGTTCCTCGTGCTTTGAATCCCCCCCTTCAGGTGGAGCTTCTTGAAGCTGAATACCTGAATCCTTAGCAAGAATAGGTTGTGTATCAATAATCTGGATCTCAAAAGATGTCAAAAAAGGCCCTGCTTCCTCATCAATCACAACATCTCTACTAAAATTCAAGTGGCCAGTGTCAACACCAATCAACCTGTAAGCCTTAGGATTGTCACTGTACCTTTTAAGCATCAATTTCTTACTCTTAGGATCTAGTTCGGTTTGCTTTTCATCTAGAATCCAAACATATGCAATAGAACCAAAAACCTTAAGATGACTAACTGTCAATTTCTTCCCAGACCATGCCTCCTTTGGGATCTGATGTTTCACCACCTATGTGGGAGACCTATTGAGCAAATAAACTACAATATATATTGCCTCAACTCAAAATTTCTTGGGAACATTCTTGTTCTCCATCATACATCAAGCCATCTCTATGATAGTACAGTTTTGTCTCTCAACTACTCCATTTTGTTGCGGAGTGTAGGGTGTGGTAAACTGTCTTTTGTGTCGTGTTTAGCACAAAAGTTGTGCAATTCTTTAGAACAAAATTCACCTCCATTATCAGATCTAAGAGTGGTTATGGCACAACCAGACTCTTTTTCTACTAAGGTCTTGAACTTCTGAAACTCATTAAACACCTCAAATTTTAATTTTAGAAAATATACCCTCATTTTCCTACTAAAATCATCCACAAACAAAAGAAAATACTTGCACCCAATGACCGATGTCGTGTTCATTGGTCCACAAAGATCTGCATGAACCAGTTGTAGGACTCTCTTGGCTCTCCAAGCTTGTCCATCATCAAAGGGTGTTCTATGTTGCTTCCCAGCTTGGCAAGCCCCACACACACCCTATATCTGTTGTTGAATGTCAGGAATGCCATCTACCAAGTTCTCTCGGGCCAATTGAGAGAGGTAGGACAAGTTGAGGTGTCCATATTGTTGATGCCAAATAGTAGTAATGGTTGATGCACTCTTGGCTGCCAATGCATGTTCCTTGATGTAATGTCCCCTTACAATTGATTGGCCAGATGATTTAATGACTTATTTAATTCCCGTAAGTCAAAAACAATAGCACGGGTATGCATGCGATTTCCCTAAAAAAACAAGAAAAAGCACTACCTAGGGGATCAAGATGTTTGCAAATCATTGCCAAATTCGTGGGTCTCCTTCGGAGACAAATTTGTGGAGTTTTGATAAATATCCAATTTGGTCCTATTGCATATCATTATTCCTGGTTGCTGATCGATTTACATCATATGTTGCACAGAAGTTATTTATATGGTTGATTGTCAATTTCATATATTGCTCAGATGGAAACGTATCATATTGGTTGATATATTGCTGGAACATATATATATAAATATACTGCCAGAATTGGTGATTGAATCTCTGCATAAGGAAGTCATGGTTGTTCATTTGCTGGGGTCGAAGTCATTTTGAGACGCTACTTATTATTATTACCTTGCTATTTATCAAGGCGCCACTATATGGTATGATATCGGCTCTTTGTTCACCTACAATCGTCACCTGCTTTGTCTCATTCGCAGTTTTTTCTATTATTATTGTTCTTATTTCTAGTTAGCTTGGAAGTTTGATTTTGGGAATCATACCCTTATGAGGGTTATGAGACAACCTAATGGAGCTCAGTGAAGTAGCTCAACATGGATTGTTGTCCAATGATTTGAGAGATCTGTGATTCAGGAGTTCAAGGAGGTGGTAATCCGGGAACTTGGTAATTCAACTCGGAAGCTACACCTCTACGAAGGTTAGAGGCAGCTTGATGGAGTTCTACTTAGTATATGGCCTGTTTTCAAAGAAAAGCTTCTAAAGAATGGCATATTCATGGTTATGGGTGTTTTTAGTTTGTTATGTTTTGTTTTCAGTGAGGTAAGCCTTAAGGGGTATTAGAATAATATTAAAATATTAAAAGATAAGGCTTATAATTGTAATAAAGCCACCTCAGTGGCAAGTGTTTTCTTTCCATTTTTTCTAGATTCACTTTTTAGCTTTAAGTGAGTCATATAATGTTTATCCATTTGGGTGGTTTCTTCTCCAATCTCTATATAAAGAGATGAACGTCTTTGTAATAATTATCCTATTAATTAATAGAATATTAAAAAATTGTGTTCTATTAATTTTTGCAATAAACCCAAAAAAAATTGAGTGTCTCAATAGACATGCATTAATGAGCCGGATCTTGAACTTAGAGCCAATTTGTCAATCTTTTGGCATTTTTTCGCTTTTGAGTTTTTGTTAAGTTATCTCTCTGTTCTCTGGTTGTCTTCAGTGTGAATGCTTATGCATGGCCTTCTTCTCTTCAACTGGCATGGGTCTGAATACTAAGGTTGTTTCTTAAAGGAAAAATGCAGAAAGGAAAGAGGGAAAGAAGAAGGTGGAGATTGTGTAACATGGATAGGGAATAGAACTTAAGTGACTGGTAACATTCCAGTTTTTGTGGTATCTTTTGTTATTTTGGAAAAATTTATATTATTCATCCATTGGTAAAGTAGTGTTTACCTTAGTGACCATCCTGTTATGATTTTAAAGGGCATTCAGCCTAATAATCTTTCTTGCTCTTTTTTTCTTTTTGAAGGCCCTCGGCCTGCCAAGTTATCTTGGCCACTATGTAAGTGTTTTAAGGCCTTTAGCCTGTTATATATGTTGTGTTAGAGTAAAATGGCCTTCACCGTGTTATGTATGCTCAATGCTGTGTTATGGGTAATATGGCTTTTGGCCTGTTACATATTTTGCATAAATGTTATAAGGCCTTCAGTTTGTTATACATGCTTTGTAAAGACTCGAGAGTAATATGACCTCTAGCCTATTACATATTTTATATAAATGTTAGAAGGCCTTCGGCTTGTTACATATGTTGTATAAATAAAAATATGGCCTCCGCCCCATTACATATCTTGTATAAATGTTGAATAAATGATAATATGTCCTTTGGCCTATCACATAGATTGTATAAAGAGTAATAGGGCTTTCAACCTGTTACATGTTTTGTATCAATATTGTTTTGGCCTTTGGCCTGTTTTATGATTTGTATAAATGGTATTCAAAATCTTTGACCTATTTTATATTTTGCATATTTAGGCCTTTTGCCTGTGTAGCATTATGTTCTGCTTTAAATGAAATACAGGCCCTCGGCCTGTCAAGCATATTGAGGTCTGTGGATTATGATTTGATTTACATGGAAGGTCTTTGACCTTTCAATTGGGATATATTCTGTTATCTCTATGATTCTTGGAAATTAATAAGTATAGATGGCATGGGTCTAGCTTTTGGTCAACTGTGCATTTGAGTTTGAAACCGAGATGAAATGAATGAAGGTATTGCTTTTTATTAAATAACCCTTTAGTGATGGTTGATAAGAATTCTTATGATTTGGGGTAATTTAGACTCTAAAGTAAGATGGGTTATATGAATGTTTAAACCAGTCATTGTTAATTCAATTATGAGTATAGTTTAAATTGAAACTGTTTCAGTTTAGATAATTAAATTCTTGTCCAAAAAAATATAATAAAGGGCCACAATGTCTTGCAGGCTAACCCGTATTCAAGAGGGGTTAGGGCAAGACCATGGATCCATGGTAGGGGTCCTTTGATGAAGTATATTCATGCAGTTCTCATGAGAAACCTTTCAGTTGGATGCCTTCACTCTCTTGATCAGCTTGGAAAGTGTTTCATATGTTGAAATCTGTATATTAAAGTTTGTAATATTTGTAAATGGTTTTTAAATCATTCTAAACCATTATATGACTATTTTATGGGTTTATAATTGAATGACCAACATGTTTATATATCTTTGGTTATATCTAATATATTCATCTTTGTAAATCAAATTAAAAATTGTCAAAATATAAGATATATGTATTTTGGCTTTATTTCAAATTCTTGCCTAACCAGTTAGCTCAGTTGGTTTTTGAGTTATACTTTTTTTAATATTCTATTCAACCTTTTAAATATATCAATCATTTATTGTATTCTTTTCTAGATAAAAAATATTAAATTATTTGCTTAAATTAAAAATATGAATCAAATATATCTACGTTCAAGTCTGCTTAATTAAAATCTAAATCCATTTAAATTATTAACGTGAAGAAGATATTTTTAGCTTAAGGGACTTGATAAAGGGGTCCTGTTAAAGATAAATGGCATCCACAACTAAATAGGTATTCAATAGGATGTTGCGGGACACAAACATTCTTCATGCACAATTAATCAGTGATACATATGCTTGAAGGTTAGAATACATATAACCCACTTACCTAAGCTGGAAGTTAGGTATACCTATTCTACTTAACTAACAAGGTGAATGGTTGTAATTATGAACCTCCTGTTGAACACTTATCAGGTTATTGATAAAGTTTATAGTTAACATAGGTCCCTGTATCTTTTCCCTTCAAAATTTTCTAGTCCTAATTTTAGGGTCATTACAGTATAGTTTATGTTTTATGGACTCAAGAATAGGTTAATCCAAATTAATGTCAGCCTTTACAAAAATATGTTGTTTTAAGACTTCACCCTAGCCTACACATTTAAAATCACATATTATGAGAAGTTGTTTGTGAATTGTAGCACTGTCAGTTATTCCAGTTCATTGATTTATTTGGGATTGTTATTTTGACATGAGCAGAATTATAAATAGAAGATATATCAGCACAGTTCAACAAGTAAGTTCCTAATAAGTTTGTTGTCATCGTCATATGATAATTGTTCATCACTTGACTTATGCAAAGTACTAGCAACACGGAATTGTGTTAAGATTCACGCATTTATCTGTTAATTAATTCATTAGTTAATTATTGGAGATATTAGTTTATATATCTGTAGAGGATTCAATTTCACTTTCTTCACTATGATAGGCATTATTAGCTTCATAAGTCCTCATTGCATGATTTATGTTCTAGCATCTCATTATTTACAAAATATTTTTGATTGAGTTTGATACTTCATTTTATGAACTAAAAAAAATTGCCATGAAAGCTGGGGACTAAAGCTGGGAAGTGTTTTAGGCAAGAACATTCACATTGAGTTTGACATCTCCCGTGGTTTTTATAATATTTCCTCTTTTCTCTGACTTGCAGATACTGGGAAGTTTTACACTTAGATGATGGTGTGGCCTCATATGCAATACATTCTACTTAAGCTAAACTGAAGAATGAGAAAAAGACAAGAAATCTAAAGGAGAGACAAATGCCTACATTTATTTCAATCATGCATTTATCTTAAGTTCTTAACCTTAGTAAAAAAGGCAAGTGGCACCAAATGGTGGAGAGAACGAGTGTAGAGAACAGAAGAAACATTTGGATTAACTCCAGTGGCATGAAATGGAAGAAGAAACTTTTGCTTTGTTACAAATGTCGAGACCTTTTCACTTTTTCACTTTCCTCTTTACTCATAAATGAGTCACAATTTGCACTTTCTATTTAACTGAATTGCACAAGTGTTTGACCATTTTAACTTAAAATTTGCGTATCAGCATAACCATTGCACCTTCATATATGCAATTGCTAGTTTATGTGACTAGAAGTAGCTATTAGGCCATCACACTACACTATATAGTAGGTGCCCCTTTTTGGATCATTTTCTCCATGCGATCTGAGGATTCCAATTTCATTAATGGACCCTAATAATCGCAAAGTATGTGCTTTCTGCCTCCAAAGTAAAAACTCACAACTTGTTGATCTAAATTTAGTTTAATGGTGCCCAATTCACAAAGCCATTCTACCCATCTACTCCCATAAGAGGTAAAGCAAAAGATTTTGCCCATATTTCAAGATTTTGCATCACAATTTTAACTCTACAGCATCTGCCTTCGCAGGGTCTTGTTGCTCCATCCATGACCATTACTTATGTCATAGTAATTAGTAGAATACACAAGCGAAGTTAACATTTTTGTGAGTGTGGTATCAATAAAGTTCTGTGTGCTGCATTATCAATTAAGATTGTAATCTTTTTCCTTTCAATATAAGGTTCAAGGATCAAAGATTCCAGTTGATACCATGAAAGAGACTCTAGCATCATCGAGTTGTTGTTGGTCTGACTCTATCATATTAGGCTTGCCACTCATAGTTTCCTCAGATATTGAAGTTGAATCACTATCTACTTGGGCTATATGCCTTCACAGAGGTATAATTTATTTTGATTGTATGCCCCTGGCATTTCCTTTTCATCCTTCCATGTGCTGTTTCTATTTGTTTGTCTTTGTTATGGAGGTCTAGCTGTCAGGATTTCCAAAATTGCCTTTATGTATCCAAGTACAGAAAAAGCAAGGTACTTTTGTTGATATGTAAGTTTTTCCTTGGCCGCATGAGTTTTAAACTTTTATGCATAGCTTCTTGAATTTTTTTATGCGCATGCATCCATACAGCACTTTTAATATCATACCAAAAACCTCTGATATATTCCAAGTAATAATTGTTTCAGAACCCATGTTACCAAGAAAGGAGGAATTCCCATTGAGAAGAACATGCTTTAACTAATTTAGTATGAATGATTAAAGTGGCCTGTATTTAGAGGTTGAAAATTCTTTAAGAAATTCCCCATAAAACCTATGTTCCATGGCATTTCAGGGACAGGGGCAGCAGGGGAAGGTTGGACGTGTTTCAGGGACAGAAGTGCGGGGGGGGCATTTTTGGGGGATGGAATGGGGCAGCAATAAATAAATATAATAGGAAATTTTTATTTTAAATATTTAAGGAAACTCATTTTTACAAGTTTAACTATATATGAAATCATAATTTAAATTTAGATATTCATATATTGTATCAAATTCAATATTAAAATTAAATCAAAGTCCCTATAGGCTATAAGCCATTCAGCTGCTGCAACCAGTATATCCAAGAAAAAATGCCAACTGGAGCTCATGCAGCCCCAACCAGTTGGACCAGTAAAATAATGAGCCCTAGTAAACATCCTATGAAAGACCTCTGTGCCTAAAGCTGATTCAGATGGGTCTCTTTTAGTTTTCTGGTTTTATCAAATCTATGTGATCTGCTTCTGATTCAACCACAAAGTGACTAAATACGTTTGTCTTTTTACCATGACTGGTATTATATGTATAGACCACGTGGATGTTAAGCTGGTCTTTTAGCAGCTATAAAGGTTTGTTTGCTGCTGTATATAATAGCTTTTCTTAGATGCTGGTAGCCTTTGGATGCTCTGCTCTACGATGTCAAATTTCATGCATTGAGTTTTTTGTTAGTCAGCTGATTTTGTTCTCCAGGGACATTTGTGATTTTAATACTTCTTTTTATACTTAATACAGTTTAACCTTTGATCAAAAACCCCTATAACTACAAACCAGCCCTGAAATTTGATTTTAGTTTTTTTCGAACAATGGGAATTTTCTTTGCCATCAGGGACGCCTAGACATCCCCAAGGCAGTCAAGGGACGTCTCAGACATCTCCAGGTGTCCCAGGGATGGCCAATCCTGGTGGCATTCAAAATTTTAGAATGGCATCTCAGGGATGTTCCCAAACATTCTTGCAAACCAGGGATGACCAGGGAATGTCCAATGCCATCATAAAGTCCTGGAAATGGCTATGGGGACAGAGACAGGGATTTCAGAGGGGGAGGGGGGGCATGTCCCAGTGTAACATAGCATCAAACCAATCAAGCTCAACATGAAGCCTTGTATTCCCTGTCTCCATCAATTGTACCAGCATGAATCTTCCCCATCTAATCATAAACACATGATGGTGATCATTTCTTCTTCCAAAATAGTTGGATTTAAGAAAAATGACCTTTCATTTTACTGAGCCATTCTATCGCCTGGTATGGATTCTGACTGTCATAAGTTGGTAAATCTATCTTCACCAACAGTTTATCAATGTAATTATTACCACTCTGGTTTTCCTTGTTTTCTAAATTTATTTCCTTTATGTTTAGCTTGGCGTTGGAGTTATCTGCCGAATGCTACTTTGTCCTACATGAGCAGATCAATACAGAATTTCTTGAAATTTGGCATCAAAATGCAATTACATACTTAGGTGATGCCGATTTAGTGTGTTTTAATGGCATTATTTAACACCTCCCCCAATTAGTTAAGCTTTGTATCATTACTTTCCTTGCGTGTGGAACTCAGTGTAGAAACCTGACATGGAGTTTTCCAGCTATCATTTTCTTTAGTCCTTGATTTCCTTGTTCCATTTTGTTTGAGCTTAGTTCATTGTCTCTGGAGTTTGCTTCTGGGATATGAAGCTGCTCTTGCTGCCCCATTCAAAATGATTAAATTTTTAAGAATAATATTAAAATATATATAATTTTTTAAGTATATATATATATACATATGTTTTACTTTATAAGCTTGGCTTATAAATTTTGTTTTCCTTTTCTTAAATCTCCCTTTTGCCAATGCAGCATGATCCCCATGCCCTTAATATCTCTTACCAGTAGTCTACACATTTAAACATAAAAACAGAATCTTATGTACCATACAGACTGTAATAAAGTTCCGTTTGGGTTATTTTCCATTTTTGGTGTTGGTTTCCTTTGTTGCCACGAACTGCAGATCCTTTTGGATTTCATTTTTAAACATTTGAGGAAAGAACACAAAATCTTGAGAGTTTAGTTCAGATTACAGTCCCAGTCAAAGAGCAAGCAACAGAAGTACTAGCTAGCTATTTCAGCAAACATAGACAACATCTCAACAGATTTCAGATTTTTCCAAATTTACCAAGTAGATTTCTGAAACAAAACAAATTTCCATGTAGACTCCAGATTTGGCTTGCAACAGGTATACAGTCAATGAAACATTGATGCTGTCACATGTAAAAAAAGAAAACTAACTACATCTATATTCCTTTTCTGCCACATAATGTATACTTGCTGCCTAAATTTTGGGATCTTCACTTACAGAAATCATTCCTTCATCACAAACAATTTTGCACAAAAACCTCCATTGTATTGGGCAGCAATTACCCAGAACATCCTAATCAGTTGCATTTCAGCTCTAAAAGTAATTTGGCTACTTCGCCTTCCCCTTGCCCTTGGATGACAATTCCCACCTACATCATCGTTGGATAACCAAATGCAGGTCCTTAACTACAACCCCAGTCTATATTGATCACTACCTCATAACCTTAAATAGTCATATCTGGAAAACCAATTCCCCTTTCTCAAACTTTATGTGCAGGTTAATATCATTTCGTTTTCCTAATTCAAACATTCATCAATGGGTAAAATTGCATTAAGTTTTTGGCATGGATGTTAAAATGTTTTAGGGTGTCATAATCAAATTAAAAAAGTTGTTTACTGAATGTCAAATGCAGTGAGCTCAAGCGTTAAAAGTGGATGGGTTTTGAAAGTGAAGCCACAGGTTCAAACCCCAGGAGAGATCATAAAATATTGAAATTCTGTAAATTTCAACGTCGAAAATGGCGGTATGGCATACCCAACAGATAAAGCCAGGTGCAAGCCTTGCAATGATTGAGGCAAGGTGCTAATCCCAAATAAATTTGACAGAAGATACACTCCTTGTTTGTGTCAACTTAGTCGAAAGTTACCCAAAAACTAGTATAGGGAAGAGGAGTATTTACGATGAAAACGAACTGTATATCGAATGTCCCAACCTTATTCATCTTGTAAAGCATGCTTAGTTTATGCTAAGAAAAAATGTGACATGAATATGCCTTTTACTGATTTGACAAGGGATATTCATGATGAAGTGTATATCAAACAAACCAAACAAAATAGAAACACCAAATATAAGTGAGATTACAAAGATTTTAAAGCATACTTACAAAATTGAGCACCTTGCAGCAGCTGACAAGAAGAGGAAGATAAAGAAACCCCATGCTTAGCCCTCATCAACGGGAATGCTGAGCCGCGATGCTTAATTTCACCATTAAAACCTGTTTAAAAACAACAATTCAAGCGTTATCAGAATAGAACACGGTGAACTGCATATACAACTGTGAAACAATATGTACCTCGGCACAGAGGAGGGCTTAACCCTCTGAGGGTTTGAGCCATTTGTATCACCATTACTGTTCTTGATTTGAATGGAAAATCGAAGCAGCGTCGTTTTTATACGTTAAAGATTGAAATGCTTGTGTAACCTTTCAAACATTATCGTTATCATCACAATCTCATCCAAAAAAAATCTCCTCCTAAGTTTAACAGATTAATTGGGATTTTCGTTAAATTGCCTCCGTAATTCGCCAAACGAGAAAATTAATGAAATTTGTTTTTAAGAAATGGATCGGCATTACAGAATAGAAAGCATGTTGGGGATATATAATTGTACAAAGACAATTCACACTTACTAGATTTAGATTAAATAGTAGATCAGTATTTCAATAAGTTAAAATTAAATAGTAGATCAGTATTTCATCTTTCACTTCTCTCTCTTTCTGCTTTTCATCTTGATGATGGATCATGGAGTATGATCCGAAACGTCTTTGCTTTATGATGTAAAAATATGCACACAGTTTATCCAAAAATCTTGAAGCTAAAAAAATTATATTTGATTTCTAAACGTTAAAATAATTGCCTTAGTCTTTTTATTGGATTTGTTTAAGTAGTTGTCATGTAATATATATAAAATATATTCAAACTTTTAGTGGATGGATAATTGATACATATTTATTTTTAGTTTTGATTTTTTTTACTAGTAAGCTTATATTATCATACTAATTTATCTATTTTATTAAATAATTTATATAAATAACAAGCACTTATTTGTTTCATAAATTCATTTATATTAATAATGTAATATTACTAATATAATTGTAAATTATATATATTAATATTAATAATATATAATTATTATTATATTAGTAATATTATTAAATATATAATATATATTAATTAATAATAAAATATTTATATTATTATTGATTTGAAAAGGATAAAAAATTTAATTTTTCATTATATTTTCAACCAAGAGAGCGATGGTGGCGTCAAGGGTTTGCTTGGGCGAGGATGTTGTGCAGGCCATGGGGGCCTGAGTAGCCTATTCCCTCTCTCTCTTACGTCGTGGTCTCTATTGGTGTCTCCTTTGTTCGTTCTCTGTTGTAGATAGGAGTTGGTACTACATGCAATGTTAATTGGTTTTGTTCTCCTCGTTTGGCCTTCATTTGATTTTTTGCTTTTGTTTATGTATTGCTTTGGATCTGTGGGTTTGGAGTTGGGTGGGTGTTCTCTCATGGCACCCTCGAGGGTCCCAAAGGTCCCTCTCATTTGTCTTTCAAATTTGTTGCTATGATGGAGGATTCATCATCATTGGGGCATGGAGATGATGTTAGTTTCTTGTTGCAGGCTACGAAGGAATCAAGGATCAATCATTCTTCAGAATCGAAATCAAAACCAATTGGTTGCTTGGAAAGAAGCAAGGATCCGCCCAATTGTGGTGATCAATCTTGAAGTTGTTGATGATGTTATGTACTTAGCAGAACATGCTTTAATTTACAAGTTCATGGGAGTTCGTATTTCATTGTCGTTTTTGGAGGCATGGGCTCAAAGAAACTAGAACCCAAAAGGAGATATGGAGATTATCCTTGGCACGGATGGTTATTTTTTTGCTGTGTTCTCCAGGCTTGCAAATCGACATATGGTTTTTGAAGGTGGCCCCTATTTTCATAATCAGGCTGGTCTCTTTATTAAACCATGGCATTTGGGGTTTGATCCCTCTAAGGAACTCCCATCAAAGATCCCAATGTGGGTTAGATTGCCTCGGCTTCCAATGGAGTTTCGGTGAAAAGATGTGATGCATTCTAGTGTTGCAGCTTTGGGGAAACCCTTGGGCCCCTCTCATCAAACCCTTGATCGTAGGGTGACTTCCTTTGTTTGGTTGTGTGTGGAAATTAATCTAAACATTCTATTGCCAAAGTTTATGGAGATTAAATTGGGAGGCATGAACTAGATTCAGTAGGTGGATTATGAGGCTCTACCTTTCTTATGTAGATTGTGTCATGAGTATGGACACTTGCAAAGGAATGATCCTAAATCATAAGGTAATGCTCAACAATCTCAGTCTAAGTGACAAGTTTTTTATCATAAAACAAATGGCAAAGCCCCAATTCAAAGTGAGGGAAATGATTTGAAGGGGTTTGTTCCTATGAAAGGTTGATTCAAGGCTAGGGGGACAACCCATCAAAATAAGGTCATGTAAAAAGGAGGTTTTGGTAACAGGTTTGATGTCCTCAAAAATTTTGAGGACTTGGATTCAATGAAGCATGATCTTTCTCTTGAAGGCCAAGAAGCGCAAGGTTTGGACCCGTCTACCCATATATCCCAAATTTTGATTATTGGAATAGATTCACAAGAGGCTTTAAAGGAGGGAAGAACAAAGTCTCCAAATTCAGTTGAGACTTTGGGGGTTAATCAAGAGTTTGGTGGAGTCCCTCAGGTTGTCATGGTGGCTAATCCTCTTTGTGAGAACCCTCCGGCACTGGATGTCAATGAGGTATTTACTGATCTAGCTACAAACTTAGGAACAAAAGATGGAAAAAAAGAAAAGTATGCCCCAGTTGGGAATAAATCAAAAGATTTTAAAGAAAGGAGCGATGGATAAGGCAGGCAAGGTGGATAGAAAAAAGGATATGGAAAAGATGAAGATTATGGGTGAGTCCTTAGTGGAATCGGGTATTGTTAAGACCCTAGACTCTCACTTCGCTTCATCCCTCAAATGATTTTGCTTTCATGGAATGCAAGGGGTTTGGGTAGCATCCCTAGAAAAAAAGGCTACTCGTGATTTGATTCGTGATCACAGTCTTGATATTATGTTCATCCAGGAGACTAAACTTTTTGTGGATGAAATGAGTAATGTTTCTTCTAAATTTTGAAAGAGAGGTCTACGCCAGTGTGTTGGAGCTCAAAGATTGGCTGGGGTGTTGCTTTCCTTTGGAACCCTTGCAGGATAACTCCTCTTTCGTGGGTGGCTTACAAGAATTCTCTCTTTGTGTTGGCGTCCTATTTTGATTCAGGAGTGATTTCTCTTTTTTCAAATGTGTATGCACCTAATGATTTTCCAGGTAAGATATTGTTATGGTCTCATATCGGATTTGTTAGATCTTTGGCTTCTGGTTGTCCTTGGATTCTTGCAGGAGATTTCAACTGTATTTGTTGCCTAGAGGAAAAATCTAGGGGGTTGGGTCACTTGGGTCCTGCTTCGTCTATGATGTGTGATAATATCTCTTTTCTCAAGTTGGTGGATGTGAAACCTATTAATGGTACTTTCACTTGGCATAACAGGTGTGGGGAGGGTTCTATTATTGAGAGGCTCGATAGATTCCTAGTCTCAAATCATTGGCTTGGGGATTGTTGGGCCTCTTCTTCTGACATCTTGGGATGGAAGGGATCATACCATTGACCTATCAAATTCTCATCCCTACGTTTTTCTTTATTTAGAATCCCTCCTTTCAAATTCCAGCTCATGTGGTTTCATGATCCTAGTTTGTACTAGTTGGTTGAGAGATGGTGGTCGGAAGGGAAGCCTGATTTTGGGATAGCCATGTTTTCCTTTTACAAGCGACTTCAGTTTGTTAAGTACAAGCTTAAAAGATGGAATAGATCTTTTTATGGAAATATTTTCATTGAGAAAAAGTAGGTTCAAGCTCATTTGGATAGTATCACTTTCAAAATTAAGGAAGAAGGCATGACTATGGATTTTCTCCAGAAAGAGTCTCAACTCTCCACGGATCTTGTTGAATGGGAGTTACGAGGGGAGTTTTTTGGAAACAAAAGTCCCACATTGATTGTGTTCAGGAAGGGGACAAGAATATTGCTTTTTTTCATCACTATGTCAAGGAGAGAAGGTACAGTAATTTAGTTACTTCTATTATTTCAAGGTGAGGGGATCTTCTCTCTTCTTATCAAGCCATTTCGGAGGAAGTTATTGGTTCCTTTACCTCCCTTTTCACTGAGGATACTCAAATTCCAATGATGGAAGATGACATGGTCCTTGAGTGTATTCCTTTGGCTATTTCTAGGGAAATGAATAACTTCCTTCTAAAGCCTGTGTCCCTAGAAGAGGTTGAGAGCATCATTTTCTAGATGAAGAAAGGAAAAGCTCCTAGTTTTGATAGCTTTCCGATAGAGTTTTTTCAGGAGTTTTAGGATATCCTAAAATTTGATTTGCTAGAGGTGATTAGAGCGTCTCAAGCTAATAAGCAGATGCTCAAAGCCTTTAATTCAACCTTCCTGTCTTTGATTCCTAAAAAAAGAAGGATCCAACTCCTTTGACTCTTTCAGGCCTATTGCTTTATGTAATGTGGCTTTTAAGATTATTACTAAGTTGATTGTGAAGAGGTTGAAAACTTTTTTTGCTTCTTTAATCTCTTTGGAGCAAGGGGGTTTTGTCAAAGGTCATTAGATTGTGGATGGGATTGTGGTGGCAATGGAAGTTGTGCATTCCATGTCCTCTTCTAAGGAGAAAGCAATGTTTATAAAATTGGATATGTCTAAGGCCTATTACAGAGTTCGGTGGTCATTTCTTCAATGTATTCTTCTGGCCTTCAGGTTCCATCCTAACTGGATTTCTTGGGTAATGAGTTGTGTGACCACGTCCTCTTTCTTTATTTTGATTAATGGACTACCCTCTTCTCCTTTTTCTGCTTCAAGGCGGCTCAGGCAAGGTGATCCTTTATCTTCGTATCTATTCATTCTTTTAGCAGAGGGTCTTGGAAAATTATTGAGGCGTCACGAGGATAGTTATCTTATCAAAGGTTGGAGCTAGAACTAGGGTTTAGAATCCCAAACTCACCTCCAATTCATTGATGATATTGCTCTGATGGGACTGGCGAGAATTGAGGAGGCTACTAATTTTAGGAAGGCTCTGGATATTTATATGGTTGTGTTTGGGCAAAGAATAAATGAGGGGAAGTATAGTATCATTTTTGCCAATACACCCAAGCTAATCTAGAATAGGATTGCTCACATTCTTCATTATCAGATTGGTGGCCTACCTTTGGGCTATCTGGTTATTCCCCTCTATGTTGGCAATATGAATAAGAGGCACTGGAAGCACATCTTGGACAAATTATGATCAAAGGTCAATCATTGGACTTTTTGATGGCTTTCCTTTGCTAGCATGTTGACTCTTTTAAAATCTGTGTTACAGGCTCTCCCTTTGTACAGGTTTGTGGCCTTAACTACTCCAAAGAGTTTTCTAAAGGATTATGATGCTCTCTATAGGAAATTCTTATGGGGAGGGAATATTGAGCAATGTAAGTGGAGCTTGGTGAGTTGGGACCAAGTGTGTAAACCCAAGGAGTATGGGGGTTTGGGTCTTAGGCAGTTAGAGCACAATAGTTTAGCTCTTGTGGCAAAACTATACTGGAGGTGGTGCAATCTGTCTAATCAACCATGGGCTCACATTATGAACTTCAAATACCTTGGTGGTGTGGATGATGAGGATATTCCTCATATGGAATTCACCGGTAAGGGTTCTTTGATCTGGAATACTCTAAAATGGGGTTCCACTCTCATCAAGGAGGGGCTCTTCTGGATTATTAATAAAGGTAATCTTGCTCATTTTTGGTTGGATTCTTGGGATGGTCATCCGCCTATACTCTCGTCTCACCCTCATATTTAGGTTCTAAGTGATTCTTTTGTGGGGGTTGGTTGGTCAAATGTGGATTGCTTCAAGGTCTCTTCATCTTTGGGGACCTTTGCGGTGTATCAATGGTGTCACTATGATTCTTGGCCTGATGGGGGTTATTTGGAGGAGTGAAATTCCTTGGCTTTGATCCTTGTTAAGTGACCTTGTAGTTATTTGGAGGAGATGGATGGTTTGGATTGGGGTAATGGTCCCAAAGGGAGGTAAACGGTGGCTCAAGGTTACACTGCTTTGCTTGGTTGACATGATCCACTAAAGGAGAGTCCCTGGTGGAAACGTATATGGAACAAGAATGGTTAGCCCAAGTGTAATCTATTTTTGTGGCTTTTGAGTTTGAATAAATGTCTTACTTGAGAGAACATCAGGAAAAGGGGATTCAATGGTCCTTCAATTTGCTTTTTTGTGTGGAAATAGTGAGAAAAGATCTAGCCATCTTTTCTTCTTGTGCTCTTTCTCAATTGAAATATGGAATTAGTGGTGGCAGTTATGGAGGAGATCATTGGTTCGAGCCTTGTCTCTATAGGATCTTTGGACAAACTTGGGCCTTCCTCTGGCTTCTGCATCCTTCCTTGTGGTTGCTTGGGATTTGGGTCCCTCCCTTATTATATGGAAAATTTGGCTGGAGAGAAATAGGAAGATTTTTCAAGATCACAGATAGGTGGCCCTTCATTTATGGTTTAAAATCAAGAATATGCTCAAAGAGACTATAGAGACCAAGTTTGACTTGGATGACCATTTGACCTCGAATGATTTTAGGATCTTTTCCCTTTTGGGGCTTTCGAGGGCCTTGACAACTCATCCTAGATGTGGATCTTTGATGAAGGGGTCTAAGAAGGTGAATCATGTGGGTAAGTGAGTTTTTCCCCCGATTGGTGTTTACAAATTAAACACAGATGGCTCTACTCGTGGAATCTGAGCGCTGTTGGAATTGGTGGAGTGGGATGGGATAGTAGAGGTTGTGCCCAATTCTTCTTCTTTATTTATATGGGGGTGCACTCCAATAATCAAATGGAGGCTTGGGTTGTTCTTAAGGCGCTGGATAAAGCTTGCGAGTTGGGTTGGAGGAAGGTGATACGTGAAATGGATTCAACGATTCTTGTTTCTCTTCTAAACAACCAAGATTTCCAGAACTGTACTTGGAGATTGGGGGTTATTGCTAGACAAATTCTCAATCTGGCCTTAAATTTTGTTTAGATTTCCTTTGTGCATATTCCAAGGGAGTGGAACAAAGTAGTTGATTGCCTAGAAAAATGGACTTATGATGAGATGGGGAATTGGTCTGTTTGGAGTTGGGGTAAGCTTGACCAGCAAAAATGTCAACAACTAGCTCAATTTTTTCATGAGGATCAAAATGATTAGGTGTGCAGGGCTGGTCTGGTTGTATGCTCTGTGGTGTTGGGAGGATGGTTGGAGTGGTGGCCTGTTAGAGATTTGGGATCTCTACATTGGTCTTGACTTTGATAGTCATTTGAGGATCTGGGGCCTTAGGTCCCTTTCTATGTAATCTTTGATTTTCTTTCAATAAAATTTTCACCCTTGGTTTTTTTTTAAATAATATATTATTATTAATATTTTTTATTATTATACTAATTAAATAATTAATTAATCTTTACAAATGTAGTTGTGGAGAGCCAGTATTCATGTGTTTTTTTCTGAAGCTTTTGAATGTTAAAGGTTGAATGGATGTCACGGGTTAAACCATTCCTTGTTGGCATGCTTCTTGACAGTGGTTTGCTAAGCTGGACCTTGTGACTTGTCAACCTCCATCTCACATGGATTGCCTCAATGAAATTCAGTTTAATTATGGTTTTAAATGTAATAAAGGGTTCATAAAGATGGACCTCACATGCCTGGGTGACAATTGCTTGTTATGGCTTTACTCATGTTTGTTGAGGCTTCTTGATAATGATGCACAAATACTTTCTTCATATGCTCAAGGTGCATCATGAGTTGTTTCTCTAAGGACGTTTTGGGAATATCACTTGCCATTATGAGGGTCACTTATAGAAATTTTTTGATTGTATTCTTCATGGTGATGTTTATTATTCATGTCTTTGCAAGCAAATTGGCCTATGGTGGCATGGACACGACTGTGCAATTGTTGAGTAGCAAGTGACAGATGGCCTTTCTGGGTCCTATAACTACATTAAGATTGAAGCACATTATACGCAAACTAGATTATCTCACTATCACGACGATGAAATTCATCACAAGCAAAGGTTTTATGGACGGTTGTGAAGGGTATCAAGTCGACACTAATATCACCTCATGTGTGTTGACTGATCTTTTGGATGCAAATGTGCCAAAGCTAGAAGTGAAAGTTTTGATGCCAAAGCTTTTCAAAAGGGAACTATTGGTTGGGTTGGAGGAAACATTGGTAGTGGCTACACTTGGGGTTGGAAACCCACGTCCTCATGATTTGGGTCTTCTTGAGGTCCCAAGGGAAACAATCAAGTATTATCATTTCCTCTTAGACTTGCAAGGCCCGGATTTGCTTGTGCATCGTAGACTGGTGACTTTAAGGGTGGCTTTCCTCAAGAAAAAGTACCATCTCACTCTAGTGCAAGGTGTATCATGGAAGCACAAATTTAGGGTTTTTGCGCAATAGAATTCCCTCTAAGGTCTGACTTGTTTTGGGTTCAGTATTTCTCTCGCAAGTAAGGTCAATGTTAATGTTTTGGTTTTGTAGACACGTAAAATGTACTGATTGACATTGGACATTTGATCCTCACCACTAACATCGTTTTGTCCTGAATCATCCTTCGGTCTAACCATTTAATCAAATACCTTTATCTGATTAAATTCATCAATATTCCCCTCTTAATTAAATAAATCAGTTATCTAATTAAGTCATTCTTTCTCGATAATTAAATTAGCCATTTTGGTCTAATTATCCTATTTAATTAAATAATTAATGTTATTTGATTAAATCTCTAAAGTCTATCTATTAAATTAAATAAATTAAAACCTTATTTAGTTTAATCTAACATCATCTCTTTTAATTAAATAAATTAAAAATCCTTATTTAATTAATCCTTTATCACATTCTTCTCATATTTGATTTAAATAAATCCACAAATTTAAGTCAAATAGGTCACATCAGTTAATCCCTCCATTAAATTAATCAACCTGGATTAATTTAATCTCTCCCCATGTCCCATCCTCCATCTTTTACTACTTGCACATGAAAATAGATTTAATTGATTTATTAAATCCTTATTTTCCTTCAACAAGGCATCTTTTAAGGAATATTCCCCAAGTTTGAATTCAAAATTCAAGTGGGATGATTCCTTCCAACAAGGCATTTACTCTCTCTTACATGTCCTTTGCCTTGAGCCAAGTGGCATTCAATGCATTCTTCCTTCCCTCTTGCATGTCATTTCAACAATTCAAATATATGCATTTATTGGCACAATCCTCAAAACTTGCACATCCTTCATCCATTCACAAGTGGACAAGTGGCACTTTGCCATTGGCTAATTCTTAGTCCCACATTGCTCTATTTTTGACATTCATCCATCAATCTCATCTATAAAATGAAGAGCTCATCCCTCATTTCATCATCCACAATTCTTGATAAACTTACTATGCTCAAATCATTAGCAATTTTCATCTATTATCGTTGAGTTCATAGCTAGGTTATGCAGATTTTTCTATTGGAGCACTCATCAAGCATCAACAAAGTGGATCACTCTTCATCACACATCCATCTTGCATCATAGGAATTGGGAAAGGGCCAATTTTCACATCAAATTGGCACCGATTCCCCCATGGGATCAAGAGTTTGCATTTTTTTTCAATAGGATCTAGCTTATTTTCTTGTTCTTTTGTTTCATTCTTGCTTTGTTTCCTATTTCAAACTTTGCTAATGGATTTCATGGGGAATCCTTGTTCTTGCTTGCATTTTATCTTCTAATGTTTTTGTTCATTATGTTTTGTGGGTATTAGGATTGGGGTTCGACATTTTGGCGCTAGAAGGAGGGCTATCTCACATTCTAATCACATTTTTTGTCAAAATTTTGTGCTTTTGTTTGTCTACATGAAAACTCCACTGCTGGACTGTCAGCGTCGCTATTCAGCACCGCTGGAACTCCAGCATCTATATTCAGCACCATTGGAACTCCAGTGTCGCTATTCAGCACCGCTAGAAACTACAAACTGCGACGCTCCCGTTTCTTGCCCAGGATTTTGAATTTTAAACTGTGTCGCTGGACCTGTTTAACCCGCAGGAATTTTTCAAAAAAATCAAACTGCACCGCTAGACAAAAGTGCAACGCCTTCACGCTCACTGGCTTGACTGCAGAGTGACGCTAACTGGTAAGCGGCGCTATACAACACTGCTGGAGAAATCAAACTATGATGCCTTCGCGGATTGCACTGCTTGAGGGAAGTATGAAGTGAAATTTAATTTACATCACGTGCTTTTTTTCAAATTCTGCTTCTTTTGTCTATTTTCTGTCTTTTTGACCTATGTTTTGCAGAATATAACTGAATTTTCTTGTAGGTTGGATCGATCAAAGACGAAAAGGAAGAGAGGCATGATGATGTCATTTCATAAAAACAAGTGTTTTTAAACACTTTAGTGTTTGTTTAGCACTATTGGAGGATTCATTACTCCTCTTAAGGAAAATTTGTCATCTTTTATGCTTAGGATTCACTAATTTCGTTTGGGCTTTAAAAAGAACTTTTGAATTCTTGTTACAAAAAGGCTTAAAAAGGACATTAGGATTCAAATTTACTAAAGTTTGTTTTGGGATTAAAAATTGAACAAGGCAAATTGTCACACTTACTTTGGTGCTTTTAAAACGAACTCACAATTGCTTTGAAAGGTTAAAATGAACATGTGCAACTTTGCTTTTGTGATTGCTTACTTAAACTAGCATCATCAAAAAGTATGTATGCGCTTCTCTCCCACTTCATAGTGACCTTGAGAATCAAAAGGCATTTTTGTGATCTTAGGTTGAGATAAAGTAATCACCTCCACACTTCATTTTGGGAACTAAAATTGAACAAATCTTGTGAGTGTGGGTTAGGTATATCGCGTGTGTTCTCCCTTTGTTTCTAAACAAAGGTCGATCGAACTACGAGTGTGCTTGCTCGCTATTGTTTACCTTTAGAAGGGCTTGCCTAAGAGACACATCCGAAAGGAGAACTCGAAGGCGAATCCAACCGGTTTTTCATTCGGGCCGGTATATAAATGGATAAGACTAAACTGTCAAGTCCTCATGGTATGTAGGCCTTAGTCGTACAGTGTCTTTCATAACGGGGTACTACTGTAAAAAGTATAAGAGCCCCTAGTAGGATTCATTAAAGCCTTTAGTGGCTTGTTGGACGCTCACAAGGTGCCATGTCCCCGATCTCTCGTCACTAAAAACCTTGTTTGTAGTAGCCAACCAGTCCATCCAACGAGTTTATCAAAGTGGTGCATTGGAACTTAGATTCCAAGAAGTTACTTGCCATGTCCGATCTTGGTTAAAATATAGAGGATAAGACTTCATTCTTAACATACCTTTATATTTTTTCCCTTGGTTGCATGTAAAATCATCTCTTCTACTACAAAGGGCATGAGGCAAGCCCACCAAGAAAAATGTACCAATTGAGCTAGGATGTTATATTGCTTATGAGTCAAAACACTTTGCTTGTTCGAAAACATTGGGAAACAAACACTTAACATCATCATTCAAATTTCAAACCCTTTAGGAGGAAAATACAATTGACCTAATTCATGTGTTATTGCTTGCCCTTGGGATTCACATCCTTAGAGGTTTCTAAACACTTGAACTTACATCTCAATTTGCCTACTAAAGATCAACAATAGGTAACCCTTGCCTTGAATTCATCAAATTTCCACATAACATACTTTGTGGGATTTGAAGAAATTAAGACATTGGACATCTAGTTTGGAAAACCTAATCAAAGAAGTGTTTGTGATAAAACAAAGTCACTAAGCAAAGATAACAAAATTGGCTCTCACATGTGTTGAAACCTCGTGATTTCCAAGAAAGTTAAAATCCCAAAACGAAAATCCTTGAGTCAAAGTTCAAAATTTAGGAGTCACACTCGAAAGATCATCAAGAGATACAGTAGAAAATGAAATCAAAAGCAACATATCAAGATAAGTAAAAAGTTCACAAGGTTCTATAGACTCATCCCTTTGAACAGTCTAAAAATGTGTGCTCAATTTGAACCACTTCTTAGTTATAGAGGTCCATAGAAGCATCGCATGCTCTTCAATACTGAGGTCTAGTAAATAAAGTGTCTTTTTTAGGTACATCTTAGGATCAAAATCAAATCTTTTTCATCCATCCTTCAACATCAAACCATAATCACCTCACCATCATCTTTTGAAAAAATCTTGAAATTATCCTTCATGCTAGGCTTTTTGGCAAAAATCAAAATCATCAAATCCTTGAGACAAAATCCTTGAAATCTTTATCAAATCATATTTGGCTAGGTATGTGTAAATTCATCCTTTTGCATATGCTTAGTCAAAATTATCAAACCATCTTATTTAGCTAGGTATATGTAGATGCATCCTTCTTCATATGCTTGGTTAAATTATCATCTTGTTTGAATAGGTGTGGGAAGATGCATCCTTCTCCCTACGCATATTCAAATTATCATCCTTTGAGAAAATCTACCCCTTAGATAATCATCCAACATCTTAGGGTCTATTTGTTCAATCAAAGCGAACCAAGAAATCAAGTCGAGGTCAATCCAAGAAATCAAAAATCAAAAATCCAAAAGTCCTAAAAGTCTAGCATTTCCCTCAAGATTTTTCAAAAATATAAAATATCCACATCATCCATCTCTTACATCATCTTCATATCACCTTGTGATCCTCAAGATATCCTAAATTTTTTTCTTTTGTGCCTAAAATTTGATCAATACAAAGAATTAGAGATTCATCTCCCATATTCTCGAAAATTGATCCTTGTTTTATGGTTCAAACTAGATCTCAATACAAGAAAAACATGAAAGCTGACAAAGAAACACCCACTTCAAGCGACCTAAGCCAAACAAATACCAAAATGAATCTTGTTGAATCAAACAATACTTTGACAAACTTTCTCTCATCATCACAAAACCCACAAGAGGAAAATCAAGAAATAGATCTTACCTTTGGGATGTCACATGAATAAATCACTGAAATGATCCAAAATCCGGAGAACTATAAGATCATCAATATCATGATGAGGCTTAACCCTTCACTATACATGCTCAAACTAGCAAAACAAGGGGCCAAATTACCTTTCGATTTCGATGTGAGGTCTATAGTGGAACCATCTTTGGAGGTCATGTCTCTAATTTCATCCACACTCCCCATCTCATCTACACCCCTATCACAAAGCATCACTCAAAACATTCCGCAAATCACAACATCTTTTGCTCCAACCCAACCCAATGTTAATAAGGGAAATGCATTTCTTAATGCTATTCAAACACACCCCCTTGTCAACAATCAAGACTTGGATGCAAACACCATTTTGGAACAAAATATACCCCAAAACCCATTACATAAGTATGCCCCTCTCACTTTCCATGATCCTAATGATCCATCATCATCATCCTTCTGCGCAACACCCCAAACTTCTCTCCCCGCAACTTCGCAAGGAGAAGGTGACATGTTCGGACCTGGGGGCATTTTTGACACCACATCATTTTCTCAAAAGATCACACACCTCACATTTTCACCTCTTCCACCATTACCACCATTATCCACACCTCTACTTGGCTTGGGACTCCCACCTTTACCAAATATCAATCAAAATCAAACCAACATTCCAAACACCAATCAAAGCATCATGCCAAACTCTTAAAACTTGTCATCGATATCACAACAACAGATGACAACTACACAAGCAATCATGACATCATCGACCACCCCCCTAACATCTCAAAGCATGGGCTCTCAAGGACCAACCACATCGATTGCACCATCCACCACTCAAACCACCAACATGACATCACCACTCACCACCACCATAAGCACCATCCTGAATCCACCACCACCCCCACCACTACCAAGCTCTAGCATATCAAGCCAATACAACATAACATTGCAAGCCGCTTATCAAAAGGCATTTTTGCAAGTGCAAAAACAAAAAGCCGCACAACTAGCTGCTCAACAAGCTGCACAACTAGCTGCTCAACAAGTTGTGCAACTAGCTGCTCAGCAAGCTACTCAAGGTGCACAAGCAACCCAAGCACAAGCACAAGCCCAAGCACAAGCTCAAGCACAAGCCCAAGCACAAGCTCAAGCACAAGCCCAAGCTCAAGCACATGCCCAATATCAAACACAACAAGCACAAGCACAAAAACAAGCAACACAACTACAAGCATATCAACAAACAATAAAACAATATCAAGAGTAGCAAGAAGCAGCCCAATTAGCAACCCAACAAAAAATGTTGTTGGAACAACAAAAAGCTCAACAATAGGCAATCATAGCACAACAACAACAAGACCAACAACAAGCATTGTTTATACAGTAGCAAGTGCAAGCATACATGGCTCGACAAAATGTGCAAATACCATCAAACAACACACCAAAAAACCCACCCATCCAACCAACAATTGAAACACCTTAGAGCACCTTCATCCCACCCCCTGATCCGCAAAACGATGTAACGACACAAATTATGTTGCTCTCATAACAAGTGCTTGATCTTCAATCAGGGCGAACCACAAAAACACCAAGCAACTTATGTCCCTATCCATTTGATAGGAGCCTTGTGATGAAACCATTCACAAAGGGATTTGAGATCCCCAAGTTTGACAAATATCGTGGGACGGGAAACCCTGAAGATCACATCAGGGAATTCTAGGTTCATTGCATGGAAGTCACATATGACGATACCTATCTGATGCGGCTATTTCCTAGGAGTTTGGCTTGCCACGCTATGGAATGGTTCTCTCACCTACCTACAGGCATCAAAACATTCCAAGAAATTATAGATGAATTCAATAAAAACTACGCATGTAATATCGCAATAGATGTTAATCTAGAAGAACTCTCAACTTTGAAACAAGGTAAGAATGAATCATTCACTTCATTCCTACAATGATGGCGATCCAAGGCCAATCGGAGCAAATGGATCATGCCCGAGGAACAACAAGTTTGCACCATCATATCCAACCTTGACGACCTCTTGGCATTCCATCTCAAGGTACAAGGGATTACCACGTATGACCAGTTGATCTACAAGGCACTCAGCATCAAACGAGCCCTTATGACACAACCCACGGGATCAACTTCATACCCCGAACAAAAAAACAACTACCCACATACCAATTACAACGACAAACCTCGCACATGGGAAAGAAACAAAAATGTTACCAATGATGGTGTCGTCGACGCCAAAGTGGTCATCAGTGCCCCTCGCCAAAATACACCCGCACCACAAATCCAAATCCAACACCAAAACAATCATCAAGCAACACAACAACCAAAAAAAATCAAGCAATTAATAATGTCAATGATCAAAGAGGACCACCCCAATGGAACAAGAATTACCCCAAGAAAAAGTACACCACTCTGGGGGAACCACTCGAAGTCATCATGAAGAAGCTGATAAATGAAAAACTCATCAAGGCTCCCACCTATGAGAATTACCAAGAACCGGATGTGAAACCTCCTTGGTATAATGAGAATCAACTCTGTGACTTCCATAAAATCAAAGGGCATACCACGACTAGTTGTATGAGGTTGAAAAACATAGTTCAAGATCTCATTAATCAAAGAATTATAAACGTCGAACAACCAACAGGAAACCAAAACCTTAAGATATACACGAATCTGATGCCTAACCATGGCAATAAAGGGAATAATAACACAGATAAGGGGAAAGAAACCTTCCTGAATGTAAATCATGTGTATGACCATGTCATTGCATCTCTAGATGACTACTGTGCTACCATCACTATAAAAGGAGCCCATGTTGATTATGGAGTCACCACAAGAGGCGGCAAAGTTACTATCGTAGGATCATCCCAGCCAAACAAAGTCCCTGCACCTAGATCTGTCCCCAATGGATATAACGTCCTTGAGCAGCTCAAAAGAACACCAACACAAATCTCCATCATGGAGCTACTAAAAATCTCATCTACTCATAAAAAAAATCCTTAAGGAAGCGTTGGCTTCATCCACTGTCCCCGCAGATCTTGATGCAGAACAATTCCAAGCTATGGTCGAAAATATCATTACACCAAATCTCCTCACATTCTCTAACCAAGATTTTCCTGCTCAACCATCTCATAACCATGCACTCCACTTAGAGGTCCTAGTGCAGAAAAGTAAAGTCAATCGGGTCTTGGTGGATGGAGGTGTAGGCTTGAATATTTGTTCCCTCAAGCTCATTAAACAATTAAAAATCTTAGAGGATTCCATCGACAAAGGAAGGGGTATCACAATAAGAGCATATGATGATCAAGAAAGAGTGTCCCAAGGCACAATCAAAATCCCTATTCAAGTAGGGCCAACTATCATGGAAACCACTTGTCAAGTCCTAGACCTCGACTTGCCGTATAACATCCTCCTAGGACGTCCATGGATTCATGCAATGCAAGTGGTAGCATCAACTTTCCATCAATGTGTCAAATTCACATATGAGGGACAAGAAGTCACCATCCATGGAGATCCTGAACCATTTTCCTACAGCAAAAGCCTCGAGGCAAAGTACTATAAAATACCTCAAGTACCTAAAAATGATGAAGGCCCATCTACACCATATATTGATCCCGCAACTCTCACTTCCACTTTTGTGACAGAGATACCTGCCACTCCGCCAATCCCACCATCTCTGATATTAAGGTCATCATCTAAGATAACGGTTGTGGAAACTACACGCTTCCTAAAAATGCTTTTATGGTAGGAGAGTTACCACAATCTCCTAGATCACGGGGACGTCCGCAAGTAAATGAAGCCTCCACATCTCAAATGTCTCCTTAAGACTATCCCAATTTTACAAGTCGGGGAGATCTTGGTCAAGAAGTTATCGAGGCAGATCCATCTCATATGCTATACCAAGATGAGAGATCAATAGCTGATTTACCAATGGACGACAGAAGCAAGGGTCTGCAAATGATGCTCGCAATGGGCTATGACAAAAATCAAAGACTTGGGAAAAATGATAATGGGCTTATAATACCTATCATTCTAGAGACGCGAATGAGAAGTCTTGGCCTCAGATGTACCCCTTAGAGTATAACCATATGTGGCTGAGGTCCTCCAGTTAGAAAGGTAAAAAAATCCTCCTCAACAAACTGCAGCTGAACTGTGCTTACCAATATCTACAGGTCGCATCATAGATAACTTCACATTTGACATAACCGACGTCTGTAGTAGTAGTGATGACGAGGATCCCATGACCAACTTACCTAGGCTATTTGAGGATACCACTCTTTTCATGATTAACACCCTATCTTTTGAATCAGACCATCAAAATCATGAAATCTGCCTAGTATACCCCCAACTCATCAACTATGACCAACAAGGAGCACCAATTCTTGATACATTCGAAAATGATGAGGTGCTCTCAAAATTCATGGGACTGCGGGATAACATTCTGTGTGGGGATCACAAAGCAGGGTTCATCATTGAGCTAGATACGCATGCCTATTATGGGGAAATGATTGAATCCCTCATTCGTAAAAGTAAAAAACTGAGAATAATATCTAAGTACTTGAGTGAAAACCACACTATGGCACTCTCCGACCAAAAAAAAGTAAAAAGAAAGGACACATCCAACGGTGAAAACCTCTCTGAGGCACCTGAGGATGGGGGATTCAATCTTCTTTTTAGAGCTCTTCATCAAGAAAAATCAGCAATCCTTGCAGAAAAATGCAATCCGGTCAATCTAGGAACAGAGGAAACCCCACACATCACATTCTATGCGGAGTCATTACTATCAGAGGAACAAGAGCACCTAGAAGCCTTCCTAAGAGAGAGACAGATAAACTTCACATGGAGTTATGCTGACATGCCAGGGCTCGATCCATAAAATGTAGTTCATCATCTAGCAGTATATCCTGAAGCAAAGTCTGTTAGACAAAAGCTCGGGAAAATGCACCTTCAAATCGCCCTGCTAGTAAAAATGGAACTAAAGAAGATATTAGATGTAGGATTCATTCGACCGATAGATTATCCAAAATGGGTGTCAAACTTGGTGCCTATCTCAAAACTCGATGGGAGCATCAAAATCTGCACAGACTTCAAAGACTTGAACAAAGCATGTCCGAAAGATGATTTCTCGTTGCCCAATATTGACATGATCGTAGACATGATAGCGGGACATGAAATGCTTTCCTTGATGGATGGTTTCTCAGGTTATAACCAGATAATGATTGCTAAAGAAGACCAACACAAAACAACCTTCACTTGTCCTTGGGGGACTTACTACTGGAATATGATGCCATTTGGCTTGAAGAATGCAGGAGCAACATACCAAAGGGCCATGACATTAATATTCCACGACATGATCCATAAAATGGTTGAAGATTATGTTGATGACATTTTAGCCAAATCCAAAAAGAGAAAGGATCGCATAGCAACCCTAAGTGCCATTTTTGATAGACTGGAGGAATACAATGTTAGATTAAACCCAAAGAAGTGCATCTTCAGCGTACAATCAAGAAAGCTGCTAGGATACATAGTGTCAATGAGTGGTATTGAAGTAGATCCAGCAAAAGTAAAATCAATCCTTGAGATGGAGGCACCTAAAACATTAAAGCAATCGAGAGGTCTCCAAGGCAAGCTTCAATCCATTCGAAGGTTCATAGCATAACTGACAGACAAATAGAACCCATACTCTCACCTACTTCACAAGGGAGTAGCGTAAAAATGGGATAACAAGTGTGAAGAAGCCTTCAATAAAATCAAAGAATATCTACTTACACCACCAGTCCTAATGCCACCAATCCCAAGAAAACCATTAATTCTCTACGTGTCAGCAACAACAATAGCTCTTGGAGCTCTCCTAGCTCAGCATGACGAAAATGGAACAGAAAGGGCCATCTATTACATCAGCAGAACAATGGTTGGGCATGAATTAAACTACTCATTCATAGAGAAAGCATGCCTAGCAGTAGTGTTTGCATCACAAAAATTCAAACATTACATGTTAGCACACAAAATAAAACTCATTGTCAAAATCGACCCTCTCAAGTACTTACTGTCAAAAGCAATGCTCACTGGAAGAATGGCCAAATGGGTGATGATACTATCAGAATACGACATTGAATATGTGGAGCAGAAAGCAATCAAAGGCCAAGTCATTGCAGATCAACTTGCAGAAGCACCAATCTATTCAGAGAATCCTCTCATCTCAGAGTTTCTAGATGAATCTATTTTTAATCTCAACATAGTTGACCACTGGAAACTTTACTTTGATGGCTCATATACACAACATGGATCAGGAGCCGACATCTTCTTTATCACCCCATAAAGGGGATTGCATACCAAGGTCCTATAAATTGGCATTTCCCTGCACCAATGATATTGTGGAATATGAGGCTTTAACCATAGGTCTCAGAATAGCAGTGCAATGACACATCATAGCCCTTAGAGTGTACGAAGATTCTCAATTGATAATAAACCAAGTGAATGATGAATACCAAACTAAAGATGACAAGCTCACTCCATATAAGAAATTGGTGGAGACTCTCAAAGAATCCTTCATCGAGATTACATTTGAGCAGATACCCAGAGCCAACAACAGAGCAACAGACGCCATGGCAACAATTGGATCCTTACTGGACATCCCCCACAACGTTCCAAAATATGAATTCCTGATAGAGCAAATTCTTGTGCCCGCATTCAAGGCACCAAAATCAAAATTTATGTGCGAAATCATTGGTCCCGGTGATCCTTGCTACCATGACATTTATACCTACTTGCGAATAGGGGTCATACCTCCTGACTTACCCTCACCCTAAAATGAACCTTTGTCAAAAAGGCATCCCAATTCGTCATCCTAGGAGATACCCTGTATCGTAGGAGCATAGAAGGAACCTCACTACACTGCTTAAACGTTGAGGAGGCATTGACCGCTCTAACTGAAGTACATAACGGTATTTGTGGTTCACACTCGAGTGGAATGACTATAGCCAAGAATTTGCTGAGGATGGGGTATTATTGGCCCACAATGGAAAGAGAAGCACATGACTATGTCAGAAGGTGTCTATAATGTCAGCAACATGGGGACCTCATCCATGCTTCAGCTCAAGGACTTCATACCATCATCACACCATGGCCCTTTTCGCAGTGGGGACTCAATCTCATTGGAAAAATCACTCCCACTTCATCTAACGGCCACAAATTCATCATAACTGCCACGGAGTACTTTACTAAGTGGGTGGAAGCCATACCCATGACGTATATAATTGTGAAGCAGATATCAAAGTTCATCCTGAACTATCTCATTTGCCACTATGGTGTTCCACAAGCCATTATCTCAGACAATGGGACACCATTTAAGAATTAGGATGTTCGCGACTTATGTGAAAAAAACAAAATCCAGCATCGCTTCTCCACCCCATACTATCCCTAAGGCAATGGCCAAGCAGAAGCCACTGATAAAACCATTTTGAAAATCCTCAAGAAAATAGTCAATGACACAGGTCGTGACTAGTATCTACAGCTTAATCTCGCCCTCTGGGCCTATCGAACCAGCATCCGCACACCTACCGGTGCCACCCCCTTCTCCTTGGTCTACGAATCAAAAGCAATACTCCCCATTGAGATTGAGCTCCCATCACTCAGGATATCACTGCAAGACCTCATCATAGATGAAGAGTACCGAGTATCAAGACTAAATGAGTTGGAACTACTCGATGAGTGGCGTATAGACACTTTAAATCATTTGCAAGTCTATCAAAATAGACTCAAAAGGAGCTATAATAAGAAAATCAGAAGCAAGACTTTCCAAGTCAGAGAACTGGTACTAAAGGAGAATCAAAGGAATGTCCCAAATCCAAACAACAAAGGAAAATTTGAACCCAATTGGTTGGGACCATTCGTTATCATAACAAGTTATAAGTCAGGGTCATATCAGTTATCAACACCCGAAGGGGAATCTCTGCAAGAGTCCATGAATAGCTCTCATCTCAAAAAGTTTTATGCCTAATCTTTCAAGGTATAAAACCAAAAATCCAAAAAAAATCAGAAAATGTCCTAAAAAATTAATTAGCCTGATGAAAACCTGGCAAACAGGCATCTTGGTGATAATTTTTTTTTTAAAAATCAAAAATCCAAAAAAAATCAAAAAAAGGATTCAAAATAGTAAAGAGAAAAATGTCCTCTAGTGAAAACCACTTCGGTGGCACTTTGGGCAGGTACCTTGGTGAAAACCTGCCAAACAGGCACCTTGTGTAAAATAAGCACTTTCCATCCACCAGGATCTTTACAGCTTGTTATGCATCATCCATCCATTACACTTCCATCATACATCGCATTGGATCTCCACCCATCATTCAATTTCTGCATCACTTTCCTTAGCTTGTTCTGTTCCATATCGCAGTCCCTCCGGTACTATAGAGCCCATTGCCAGGGTGGTTGCCCTACCGCTTTATTGGGTAGTCTCGCCCATCATCACTTTGAGGCATCTCTCAGCCGGATGGATTATGCGGGGGTCCACAAATGAAAAATCCAGCTTGTCAAACATCGGAAAATCCCAAAAACAGCCGAAAATCACAAAATCAAAAACATTCAAAACGCCTTAACTAAATCCAAAAAACAAGTCAAAAAGCGAAGTCGATTGAACTACGAGGTCTTTGTGCCTTGAGCAGTAGGCAAAGATGGAACTGATCATCCCTGAGACATAGGTCGATCCTTTGGAATTATCATAATATTTGACATTTCATCATGTATATCGTCATTTGTAAATCAGTCAAGTCATCAGTTGAACTACGTGGTTTTTGCGTGTATAACATAGGCAAGGCTAATATGTTGATCAACCCTCGAGGCCCCTAGGATAGGTCCTTAGGTTAGTCTCTTGGTCAAAATCTCAAAAAACCCCAAAACATTCAAAATTTTGGAAAATCAAAACATTTGAAAAACCTCAAAAATACCAAAAACAGCCTCAAAAACATCCAAATATTTGAAAAAATCCATTCGTCTCATCTCGCTTTCACTCATAATAACATCACTCATAATAAATGATCGTCATCCTCAATAACAGTACAGATAATCGAGGAAGTAAGTCTAATAATAGGTAAAAGGTAAGCGCAGCGTCCAAGTCTTAAATCTAAGTCGTCTGTCAACAAGTTGAATCATCTCTTACTTGGTGTCGATAACCCATCATCCAATTGGTCCCATATCAATCATCATTTAGAACACTTTGGATAAACGAAATGATGTACCGCCATCCACTAACATGTCCTAGGATGTATCCTTCCTACAACGGGCATTATCTTTTGGCAATAGTTTTGCGTCCCTATCATAAAAACCTTACATCCCTTTGGTTAGTAGTGAAGACATCGACTTACATTTGTTTACTTCATCTTTTATTCTTTGACTTATCTTATTGTTTCTCATTTCAAGGAATTCGATGATGTAGAGCGGTTAGAAATAGGAATGGGGCAGCGACCATTTTCTTCTTTTGTCTCTTGTGCTTGTTGGACATTCTTGTAATATAACTTGGCGAATACTTGCTTTGTTAGAAATGTAGGGAGGATGTTTTGGACAGCTTGTTGACTATTGCATTGATAGGTTATACCTTTCTATGTTTTGGTCTGAGGTGTTTGAAACTTTTGAAGTGCATCCTAGTAAGGTTTTCGTATGTTAGGTGTGAACAAGGATACTCCTATCTGATTGTCAAGTCAAAGTTCATCACATTAGGTACAACGCCATCCTGGTTCTCTATACCTTGATGCATCGTACCACATGTGTTATCAAACATGAGAAAATTGGCCCTTTGAAAATCCCAACTCCTCGGCAAGTAACCATCATCATTTGCATATTCATCATCTTACGTCTTGTTGAAATGACTTCTTCTCTTCCATCCCTTCTTGCTCATCACGCTAATAAGGTACTATGACAGTTAATCATCATCATCATCATCATCGATCCTGCATCCACAAAATCATTAGCATATTGCATCAACATATCATATAGGAAGCACATGCATTGCATTTTCATCATCATATAAATATGTTATTATAAGCATTTTCCATAAATAAGCACATCCCTTTTTCATTACATTGCATCCACTTTTTCCATCACATTGCGTTCATCACATAAATTATTGCATAAACATTTCATAACCATTTCACATTACCACCTACTGCATAATCATACATAATATGTACAAGAGCATTATAGATAATGCATTGCATTATAAGCATACATACTCATATAACATCATAAAGTCATCTCCCACATTACATTCATTTTGCATTAAACATATTCATACCACTTTGCTTTAACATATCATTTCATATATTACATCACATCACATTAAATGCATCACATACATTACATTATCATTTAGCATGTTTAGGATAATATATTTGTTATTCTAAGCATCTTAAAACCATCTCATTTATATCATCAATACACATCATATAAAACACGACCATTACATTTACATTGCATTATATCATCCATTGATCATCCATATCAATATATAGAACACCTCATAAATAACATCACAATCATTTTTTACATTTCATTGCATAAATCATTCCATACCATTATAAGCATAATAGGAACATAAAAATCCATTACATGCAAAGCGTACATCCATCCATAATAATTTTATAAGCGTGGTTCACATATCATTTTATGTATACACCATAGATCATCTCCATATCATTTTGCCTATTACACTTCATATCACATATTATATCATTTGCATCAACATACATAGATCATCATATAAATCATCATCATCATCCATTCATATTACATATCATACAAATCCATCTGCATACCATGAATAAACAACATAATATAAGATCTATTCATAATGCATACATCATCAAAAAGAAATGCATCTATATATACATCACATCACACCATAACATCATTGCATAGCATATAGAAATAGAACCATACATAAATGCATAAATAAATGATACACATCACATCATATCAAAATCATCATCTCATATATATCATCATCAGGTAACTATCATAGTATAAAATAATTGGATCACTGTACATGTGTGTCAATAAGTACAAAAAGGCCCCATCGAGCTATCAAAAAGGAGCCCATAAGGCACAAAAAGTATCATCTCGATATCAAAACAAGGTCTACCCGTCATGTCTCCTGCCCTCGCCCCTATCACCATGACCCTCTACTGGTCTGTGGCTAGTCCGCTGTGAGTAATCTAGGGCCCACTCTGCTCTAGGTACGGCTTGATGATAGTGCATACGGTAATAATCTACCTCCTGGACGACCTCCCTGTAAGATTGAAGGGACATTGTGCTTTGAGAGGAGGAGGCCGCCATGCTCTCCAACTGTTGTCTCCAGCCCATCTCTGCGACTGCCTGTAGCTCTGCGGCTTGCCTCTGTAGAACGACCTGGTCTCTCTCGGCCCTGTCCTGATCCCTCTCCCTAGTCAAGGTCTAAACCTAACCCTGTAGCTGTGCAATCAGTGCGTCTCTAAGATCTGGCTGCCCTACTGGTTGTGCTCATGCGGGCTACATGTGAGGCTGATCCTCACCCTCGGCTCGTGGTGGTGCACCGGCCTGCTCCTGCTGCTTAGCTGACACTTGCTGTTGGTCCTGCATATGAACATCAACCTGACTTCGCTGAGGTGGAACCCTAACCGGTTGATCCTGTCGTGCACCGTCTCTCCATCCTCGTCCTCCCCCTCTCCCCTCGTCCTCCGCCGAGCGACGACTGCTTCTGGAAGTGTCAACTGTAGGGGAGGCCGGAACCAGTCTTTATACGCCTATGTAACGCCTAGATCCATAGGCCCCTAATCGTAAACCCATGGCTGAGCCACCAATTGTCTAAAGTTGTCAACGACCTTAGAAGTAGGAATGTATCGACCCCATGAAGCCTGTGACATAGTGCAGGAAAATATGGCCACATAATCATCGTCTAACCGGTCTTGTGGCTCACCGAACTGGCGCTGGACATGCCCTGGCAAATATCTCTCCACCATGGTATGCTCCCGCCCCTGCATAAACCAGTCTTGATGGGTACAAAAGATCTGCTCTGCATCATCGGCCCATCCGGGCTGACCAAGGTATGGGCGCCATGTAAAAGCCTGCATCTCATCTACAACTCTCCTCCATTAGGGAATCCCATGCTCGCCCGTATGTGTGAAGGACACACCACCTTTGTAACGCCACATGAGGGGATCATCAAGCCCCATCGGTACTACAACGACTCACAGCTGAAGAACTAAAATGTGTTCCCACGCCCATATGTGGAGAAGTGTAACACCTACCCCGAGTGCTCTGCCATCAAGGTAGACGTACTCATGTAAATCTTTGTAGAGTGAAGCAAGAAGAATAGGCCCCCAAACAAAATGAACTGGCTTGTCATGCATCACCATGCGCTCCCAGTAGAGTCCCCAACCAAGACTGAAGTACCAGCCTCGCCGATCTGGGGCAACGAGACCTAAAATGAGAGCTACAACCAAGCGGAAGGGAGAGGCCAGAGCCTTGTGACGCTCAAGCTCAATCTAACCCTTGCATTAGATAACGTCCTCTATAGCGAGGATTGTGTGACAAGCATCTTGCTTGACATCCATATCAAAAATAATGCACCGACCATGAATCGACAATCTCAGGATGCGCCACACGTCCTCTAAGGTGACGGTGGCCTCGCCGGTAGGAAGGTGGAAAGACGAGGTCTCATTGTGTCATCTCTCGGCAAGCGCTAACATCATCCCAAGATGGGTGCGCACAGGCGCTGCATATACAATGTGCGACAGCCTCATGTCCTGTAATCGATCCTGGTCTCTGTCACTAAGGTCTCACAAGTAATCGAAGAGCTCCTGTGACCTGTGCTCTCGGGAATAGAGCTCCCTCGCCGCATCCTGCATCAGGAAAGGTCAACGTATTAAAATTTTTGAAAAATTTCATTCCAGGCGTCCAAAAAATCACTCCAGCGTCTCTATTTGTGAAGGCATCGCAATTTTATTTTTTTCAAACTATGACACTAGGGCACAAAATGCCGAAAGCGCACCACTGCAGTGCACTTTTTTGCCTCGCGACACAGTTTAAGAAGATTCTTGTTTGATACTGCATCGCCACATCGCACTTTAAAAATGACCCCGTAGGCCATGACATTAGCGTTGGAGTTTGGAGTTTATTTCCAAACTCCACCGCCGTGGCACAATCTAACACCGAGCGGCACAGTTTGATTTTTGAGCGGCACTATATAGCGCCACTGCAGAATAACTAACTTTAAAAGCAATAAATGAACACAAAAAACAAGAAATAAAGCTCAAGTAAGGATCACTTACCGGTGCCCCAATGTCGGGTGGCCGTTGGTATGTCCGGACTTGGTTAGAAATGTGTATCGGGAGCTGTCATTGCGCCATATCGTCAGGAGGTTAGAGCGCAAATCTCAAAATTGCTAGAGGGTTGTGTGTGAAAATGAATTAAAAGTGACCCCTCAGAGCCTTTTTAAGCTTGAAAATTAGGGTTTTTTCACCCTGATTGACTATCCTGCTAGGGTTTTGGACTCTCGAACCTATTTTTGTCTAGTTGAGGCTTGTTTTATTGTGTTTAGACACGTTTTTGGCCTCCTCGAGCCTTTTTGAATATGTCAGACACCTTGTCCTCTTTTTTTCGCGAGATCACCCAAAAATCAAAATTTTTGTCCAATCTCTTGAGGAGGCAATATATTGGCATGCTTTCTCTCACCGGGCAACAGTGGGGCAAGATTTTGAAAACAATTTTTTTTTGGCTTTGATCGAGACCATTTATTCTTTGATCCAACACAATGCTTGCATTGCTTCAAAGAGGGGCAAAATGTAGACACGTAAAATGTACTGATTGACATTGGACATCTGATCCTCACCACTAACATCGTTTCATCCTGAATCATCCTTCGGTCTAACCATTTAATCAAATACCTTTATCTGATTAAATTCATCAATATTCCTCTCTTAATTAAATAAATTGGTTATCTAATTAAGTAATTCTTTCTCGATAATTAGATTAACCATTTTGATCTAATTATCCTATTTAATTAAATAATTAGTGTTATTTGATTAAATCTCTAAAGTCTACCTATTAAATTAAATAAATTAAAATCTTATTTAGTTTAATCTAACATCATCTCTTTTAATTAAATAAATAAAAAATCTTTATTTAATTAATCATTTATCACATTCTTCTCGTATTTGATTTAAATAAATCCACAAATTTAAGTCAAATAGGTCACATCATTTAATCCCTCCATTAAATTAATCAACCTAGATTAATTTAATCTCTCCTCATGTCCCATCCTCCATCTTTTACTACTTGCACATGAAAATAGATTTAATTGATTTATTAAATCTCTATTTTCCTTCAACAAGGCATCTTTTAAGGAATATTCCCCAAGTTTGAATTCAAAATCCAAGTGGGATGAGTCCTTCCAACAAGGCATTTACTCTCTCTTACATGTCCTTTGCCTTAAACCAAGTGGCATTCAATGCATTCTTCCTTCCCTCTTGCATGTCATTTCAATAATTTCAAAATTCAAATATATGCATTTATTGGCACAATCCTCAAAACTTGCACATCCTCCATCCATTCACAAGTGGACAAGTGGCACTTTTCCATTGGCTAATTCTTAGTCCCACATTGCTCTATTTTTGACATTCATCCATCAATCTCATCTATAAAATGAAGAGTTCATCCCTCATTTCATCATCCACAATTTGAGTAAACTTACTATGCTCAAATCATTAGCAATTTTCATCTATTATCGTTGAGTTCATAGCTAGGTTATGCAGATTTTTCTATTGGAGCACTCATCAAGCATCAACAAAGTGGATCACTCTTCATCACACATCAATCTTGCATCATAAGAATTGGGAAATGGCCAATTTTCACATCAAATTGGCAGCAATTCCCCCATGGGATAAAGAGTTTGCATTTGTTTTCAATAGGATCTAGCTTATTTTCTTGTTCTTTTGTTTCATTCTTGCTTTGTTTCCTATTTCAAACCTTGCTAATGGATTTCATGGGGAATCCTTGTTTTTGCTTGCATTTTATCTTCTAATGTGTTTGTTCATTATGTTTTGCAGGTATTAGGATTGGGGTTCGATAGGTTTGTCGTCTCTTGGTTTCATTAGGCATAGCATACAACAGTTAAGTATAATAGTTTAAAATGGTATGACCCTATGTGGTCAATTTTGGGGGTGTTCTTTGTCATAATCTGGAAAGTTTATTTTAGATATGGGGGCTTTAAAATAGGGTTTGTAATTCTATGAAATCTTGTGCCCCAATGCTCATGGGCTAGCTCTATAAATTTCTTTGCAATATCAATACAATTAGTCTCTTATCTATAAAAAAAAATAAAAATTAATTAATATAATATATTAAATAATAATTATATTATTATTATATTAATTAAATAATTAATTAATATATATTATATTTAAGGTAAGTGCAATTATTCTAATCGTTTATTTATTAAAATAAATGAATTAATAAATATACATATTTATAATAAAATATTACATTAAGATTCAATTAAATTTTTACATTTTATTATTATATTATTACTTTATTATTGGATTGGAAATTAAAGTCTATCATTGATAAAATCTATTTGAATGTAATTTATATATATTAATTTATTATGTTATTAATGATTGGGTTTATTTAGGGTTGATATTTAATTTGCATAAGGTTTATTTTTTAATTATAATTAATGGTTAGGGTTCAATTTGAGTTAGGATATAATAAGGGTTAGGGTTAGGGTTATGATTAGATTTGGGTTATTATTAGGTTAAGATTGGGGATCAAATAGGATTAGTGTAAGGGTTATTATAGTACTTAGTGTTCACTTAAGGTTATGTTTATATTCAAACTTATAATTAGTGTTGGATTTAGAGTTGAGGTGAGGAATAGGGTTAGAGTTATAATTATTTTTAGTCTTGGTGGTTGAAATATTGTCAGTGTTATGTTTAGGGTTATGGTTAGGGTTAGGTTTAGGGTTGATGTTTGGGATAGAGTTAAGTTTATGGTTGTATGTTTTCCAATTTTAATTTTTATAAAAACTCGAGGTTGTAAAAAAAACATGGATAGGTTCTTTTGTGACATAGAATATTGATTAATAATTAGGGTTGGTATTGGTTATAAAGTGAACTAGTTTCCATTGTATATACTTAAAATTTAACTTATTTTGAAAGTAAAACAATAATGAAAGATAACGATAATAATAATCTATAATATTGTATTTGAGTAATCTATTTGTAATTTTTAGAAATCAATATTATTATAGGTGAAACAAAGTAGAATAAATTTAATTTATACAAATGCTAATTGCATTAAATCCATAAGCTTGTTTTTTACATTAGTGATTTTCTAAAGATTTGAGTCTATTTTCTTTTATTTTTCTTCTTGTGATTTGCTTTCCTTTCTTTAGTTTTTCATATTTGTCATATGTGAATGGTGGCATAATTTTTAGTCTTTGTAAATACTTAACATGGGAAATTGTTACAAATTTCAGTTTTGTTCTTACAGTTGGTCCTATATCAACGGTGATTTTTTCAAAAGTCAAACCTTGTGATTTGTATATTGGTAATGTCCAAACCAATCATAATGGTATTTGTATTGAGCTACCTCTTTATAATATTGTGATTGGAACTATAAATGGACGTCAATCGTTGAATGATATTCCTAACTAACTGTCGAATTGAACCAATACATATGTTGGTGGTTGAGATGGTCCAATTACAAGTATATATACAATATCTTGAACATATCTTAGAGCTCCGTTTACAAGATTTGTTTTTATCCATATGTTTGATGTTAACATAACGTACTCAATAATAATTTTATATCAAGTTCATTATTTGTAGCTCCTTCTTTCCACAAATATTTCTATTTTTTGTTGTAATGTTGCATGCAACTGGATTTCTCAATGAGTATATTGTTTTCCTATTGTATATACATAAAGTGTGTGTGTGTATATATATACATGTCGTTGTTATCCAATGATACTCCCATACATAAGGGTTATCCGTTCATGAGCATGTGTAGGTACATTTACCTACGTATACTCATCCACACATATACTCGTGCATGTATGAGTAATCATGGACATGTACGTATTTTCATTCTATGTATACACGTCATCGACCAATATACTCCAATAAGAACACACAAAGAACTCTCACTCGATATAAAGACTCAATCATATAACCTTAGTCAAAATACTCATAGAACAAGATCATAAACCAATACAAAACATTCACAACCAAGGCAGAAGGTTACTTACCATTTACCCAAACTGACTTGACTCAATTTAGACCAACTAGGGTGTGAGTGTCTGTATGCTCAACTAGGTTCATCAGGGTTAGCAAACCAAGTTCTTCTCCTAAGTGATACTCCCCCTCTCTTTTGGAGGTTCAAGCCTGTTCCTGCATCCAACTTTGTACATCATAACAATAGTTAGCCGGTAATAATACAATCGTATGCATCATATATTTCATTGTTAGAATCATTATAAAATATCAACTTGAATTAAACATTAATTCATCATATTCCATCAAGATTCGTATGTAAAAAACAATCATAAATATTTATATATTAAAGCATTTTTAACCCATCAAGGTAAAAGCAAATAGGTAATAACACAATGGGGTGTAACAAGGGGATATGTTACACCCCATTGTGATATTACCAATTACTGTTACTTTTTTATGAGTTAAAATGTTAATAAATGCATATGCTTTTGTATATTTTTCAATGAAATGAGATAAATGAATGTGCAATGTAATGTGAATGCTTTAAATGCTTTGATGATGAAAATGGTATATGGTGAATATGAATGTTATGTTATTGGCTAACTTCTTTTGTGATGCACTAAGTTGGATGTAGGAAAGAATCGAGCTCTCTAGTAAGAGAGGGGGAGTATCACCCAGGAGAGGAGTTTGGTTTGGTAACCACTAATGTACCTACTTGAGCTATCACACACCCACATCCTAGTTATTCAAGTTAAGTCAAGTCAGTTCAAGATTTAGTAAGTAAACCCTTGGTCATAGTTTTTGGGATAACTGTAATGGTTGTGTGTTTGTGTTTGAATTAAAGTGACTAAATATCTATATTGGGTATATGTTCTTCATGTATTATATATATATATATATATGTATATATTGATTGATATGTATATACATTAAATGTATATATGTATATATGTGATAACTCATGCATATGAGCACATACACGTGTGTGCATATGTAGGTAGAAATACTTACATATACTCATACACGGATATCGAATATGCATGGGAAATTGATTATACACTTTATATAGTATATATACTTTGATATATATATATATATATATATGTTTATTATAAGATGTTAAAATAATGATGTATATGAATATATTAATATATATGTACGTATTTGATATTATATATGTACAAACATACGCATATATTGATATATACATGAATATGAAAATATATGTATATAATTGGCAATTGATTGATTTTAATATCCACGCTAATACATATATATATATTATAATGGTAAAATATATATATTGTTAAATATAGTCAATGATATGAAAAGATATTGAATCACATATATAATGCGAAGTAAATAAGCAAGTTTAAACCAAACATTACACATATATCATGCAAACAAAATAAACAACGTTTAAACCAAATGGTACACATGAGTTATGCAATACTAGGAACATAGTATAAGCTATGAATAATCATAAACAAGTGCATAAAGTGAGTTGATGAGAATGCAAAGTATATGAAATAAAGTTGAAAGTGTATTGT
>VDFB02141365.1:0-12493 GCA_007258455.2 Sequoia sempervirens
TTGGAGAATGGTTTTAGAATTAAATTTTGGGAGGACTCTTAGGTGTTGGACCGACCTTTGAAAAATGATCTCTTGTTTAGGGACCTAGAGGGCCCTACAAAAAAATGGGTTGTTGATTATCTTATGGGGAATGATGGGGCTCAACAATGGAGGAAAATTGAAGAATTTTGTAATGACAATAAGGAGCTTATACAAAAAGCTCACATCGCTCAAGAGAAACTTACTTTGACAAGGATTCATTTATTCCAAAAGGAGGATGGGATTTCTTGGGCAAGGGATAGAAGAGGAAAGTTCATAGTCAAATCTGCTTACATTTATTGTTAGTCAATGACAACTATAGTGGAGATTTGGACTATTAATATTACTTAATTTTAATAAAATAGTGGAGATTAACAATCATCACACATGGGTGAGAAGGACCATGGGGAAGTATGATTTGATATGTGAGTACTCCCACACATATAAGAATCACATGGGGGTTTGGGATTTGGCAAGTGAGAGTTCTCACACATGTGTGTGATATCATATGGTGAAGTGAGATTGACAAGTTATAACACACACATATGTGAGTCACATGTCTAAAATGGAGGGTGAATATTTTCTAGGATAAATGAATGGATATGGTTTTATGGGAGGATGTGATAAGTGATTAATAAAAATAATCATGTTTTGATTTGTGCAAGTGGATCAATTAGTTAACTAATTGGTTTTAGCCAATTAATTAATTAAGAGGACTTTTTAAAATAATTAAATAAATAGTTGTATTTATTTAATTTTTGGAGTGTAGGAATGTGAAGGGTGAATTTATTTAAGGGTTAACTGTAGAGGAAAGGGGATAAATGACAAATAATTAAATAAATTATAAATTTTAGGAAGATGATTAGTGAGGTTAATTAAATAATTAATTTAATTTACAATTAATGCTAGAATGAGATAAAATCAAGTGTGGTCAAGAGTGGGCCATTTTAGGTGTCTACAAGTTGCATATAAATTGTTCACACTTTTTATAACACTTCCTCTCAATTTTCTTTGTCTTGGGCCTCAAGAGTTAGGATAGACTTTTTTGTTCATTTTTAACTCTACTTTTAAAGTGAATTCGAGTATACATTTTGATAGAATAAAGGAGAAAATATTCTAGAACTTCAAATTTTAAGCTTTTCATATTCAATATATCTAGGTTAATGTCTTGATTATCAACCAACTCATTGACATCATTGATTTTGTTCATTATGTTGTTCTTTATGGTCTTCCACTAACTTTCTTTATGATTTTCTAGTAACTAAACTACGAAAATATTTTAGTATGCATGTCTACAAATTTTTATTGAAAAATACATAAATTCCAAACCTAACTTATATCTCAATTTTAATATCTCCATTCTTATGAAAGATAATTTCCTAGTAAATATTGAAGACTAGAATAAAAATAACAAGTAGGACAACAAAATCCATTGAGTGTGATATTAAAGGACAACATTAACATAAATTACCATCAACTATTAATTAAGGAGGATGTTGGAAATAGGATGCCATTTAATTGCAAATCCTAAACATTAATTATTTCATTTATTTCCTAGATTCTTGGAATGTGTTCAACAACACAAAGATTATGATGAGATTAATATTTGATGAAATAATCATGATTATTAACATTTGTAATTAATTCTAAATGTTAGGAGCATGTGAGGCCATCCATAGTGAGTTCCTAAATAATAGTAGCACATGGGGCACCCACATGGTAAGGTGGCACTCACCTTAAGTTCAATTAACTATTCAAAGTAAGAATACTTTTTTAGATACATGTAAGATCCTAGGAGTTGGGTTTGATGTTTGCATGCATGAGATTCGATTCGGTTCAGAATCAGTTTAGTTCGGTTTAGTTGGTTATTTTAATTCAGTTCAATTCAGTTTAGTTCAATTATGGTTCAACTATCTTCAGTTAGTTTTAGTTGAATGCTAGTTGACTTCAGTTAACTTGGAATGCATGGCTAATAACTTGAGTTGTATGATAGATAACATGGACTACCTCCAGTTAACAGGGGATGACCATTCTTGCATGAATAGTGTTGAGTAAATGTTTCAGTTAACAAGAAATCACTTGGAGCCAACTTGGGTTCCCAAGATGCTTTCTTGGATTTACCTCTTTTGCATGTTGAGATATTTCTGAAGGCTCAATTAAGTAGGATTACTTATGGGCGCCAACTTTGAGGAAGAACTTTGGAATTATCAACAGAATGAAGGTTGAGTTGTGACTTCAATTTGGGATGCCCAAATGGATGAAGCACATGTTTTAGCATTGTTCTTCACAACATAACTCCACTTGCAAGAGATAGGCATACCTTTTAGGGATAGGGCTTGATCATTGTAATTGTAACTCATGTTGGGTTGCAAATTTGATTAAAAGCCCTATTTATCTCAAACAGTTGAAAATTAGTTATCAATTTTATTACGGGTTGTGAAAGAATTTTTAGTGAAGGCGGAAGAAGCATTCTTAAGCAGAATTGGAGCTATTGTAATTTAGAATTGAATAATAGAATAATTCTTGTGGAGTTTTTTTCTGAAGGGTTTCTCCATGGTACATCTTGTGTAATCTTCAATATCCTATCTAGTTCTTCTATCAACTTTTGTCTACATTCTACAATAGTAAAATGGATTAAGTAAAATGGATTAATCAAGATAATCACCCACAAAGAATATATGTAACAAAGGAAAAGCTTATTCAGATCAGCAATATTAAAGTTTTATAGAGTATTAAGCTAAGAAAACACCTCATTTTTCAACAGATATTGGTCTTCAACCATTGTTAGTGTTCATCTTGTTCATTTTTGTAAGGATTGAAAGCCTAAATTATAACTCATTTTTACATAAATATAGAAATGAAATGAAATATCTTCAACATATACAAATGACATATTACACCTCACATGTAAAAATGTCTAATCTAGAATATTAAGTATTGAAAATAAGGTATATCATCACATGAAGTACTATCTAGTCAAGATTATAGAAAACAATATATAGTTAATGCAAGAATATGACTCAAGCTCTCATGCCCATCTAGTCATAACAATACAAGTAAAGATATAAAAGAAACATAATCACTAGAGTCTTTGATTGCCACTACACCCAACTACCATCTGCAAACTAAGAGACAAGAACATGGCTCAAGTGCTTTTTCGTAACCACAAAGCTTGCAGCTTCCCCAAAATTCTTCTAACATGAATGGTGGTGCAGCCATGGTGGGAGGGTCCTCAAAGAGAACAATGGACCAGCAAGAGTAACACAACAAAAGAAAATGGAATATGAAGGGAAATTTAGATGAAAACGTGCTCATTAATAGAAAATTTAATTACAAACAACTGGAAACATCCAAGCTTATAGATTCAACTCACAGGCCTAGTATAACATGTTCAAAAATACAACATTCCAATATGGTCCTTGATGCAAGCGAAAATATTACATATCCAATCTATATTCTAACTTTGCTACTTTCTAATGATTGATTACAATGATTTATATCACATTTTGAGATCTAGAATCATCAGTGTCGGCTAAAGATCATTACAATCTCCAATGAAAGAAAATGTAACATGCGCTTGAATAGGTCAACCCACTACAGAATTTGGATTACTCCTCTGTGAATGCATAGGATGAAGTGTGGACTTATAATTAAGATTAGGGACCTCCAAGAAACATTTAAAAAATCCGTTGTTAATATCACCCAAGTCAGGGGGACAATCCATGAACAATCAAATTAAGCTGTTAGGCTTGAAAAATTATTCGATCGGTTCAAGAAACTACCACTAAATCCGAAAGTGATAACTTGTTGGAAAAAGATCCAATTGTGCTCAAATCTTGGAATAAGGAAAATGAACATGCCCACGATGTACACAAAGATCCATAGGGTTTGGTGAGCAAAGATGACGAATCCACCGGCATGAATTGAGAGAATAGAACAAGAACAAAGCGGAAAATGTTTTTTGGTTGATGCAGGATTGCAAAGAACCAAGGATTCTCCTACACATCAGACATTCGGGGTTATTGAAAAGTGAGTCCCTCACTTTGTTGGGGCTAAAGGAAAACCAAGATGGTCTACCTCAGCTTGAGAAATCCAAGAAGAATCCTCCATTGGTCTATCTTTCCACTTCACAAGGTATTCTCTATACTGCCTTCCACAAGTTTTCCTTCCATCTCTGATATCCAAAATCTCTTCAATCTCATCTGATTGTTGTTTAGGAAACTAGTTCTCCAATTTTTCTTTATTGTCTTCACTGAATTCCACTTCATGGTGTTGATGTAGATCTACAATGTTGAGTATAGGTGATATACCAATGCCATCCAGTAACTCTCTTCACTATGCATTTCTGAATCAAATTTCTTCAAGATCTTACAAGGTACAAACTTCCTCATCTTCAACTTGTTGTATGTGCCAACTGGAAATCTCACCTTCCTCAAGTACACCATCACCTCATCTCCAACTTCGAACTCCTTATGTTTCCTCTTTTCATCCGCTTTCTCCTTATACTTTTGGTTCATGTCTTCCAATTGTTGTTTCACTTGAGTATGCACTTTCTTCATATTTTCTGCAAATTCTTCTACTTCTGCACTCCTATTATCTTCCCATCTTGATGTCTCAACTACGATATACCTCTAAAGGGTGAACTCTAATGTCTCAAAAGGTTCTTTCGATACTCATGATCACTAAATTATTGTAAGCAAACTCTGCTTGTGCAAGGACTAAATCCCAACTTCTGGCCTTCTCTCTAACCAAGCATCTTAGCAAATTCCCCAAACTCTTGTTTACTACCTCTGTCTGTCCATCAGTCTGTGGGTGAAAATTAGAACTAAACTTTAGATCTGTCTTCAACTTCTTCCAAAGTGTCCTCCAAAAGTAACCAACAAACTTTGTATCTCTATCTGAAATAATACTTCTAAGTAATCCATGCAATTTGACCACTTCCTTGAAAAATAAGTCTGCTACATGTACTGTGTCTATTATCCTCTTACAAGGTATGAAATATTCCATTTTAGAAAAAAATTCCACCACCACAAATATAGAATTATTACCTCTTTGTGTCTTTGGCAAACCATGTATGAAATCCATGATGATATCCTCCCAAGGTCTTTTTGAAATTGTCAAAGGCTTATACAATCCAATACTTTGACTACTCCCTTTTGCAACTTGACAAACTCTACAACTCTACACAAATTTCCTAACATGCTTATGAATCTGGGACCAAAAGTAATTCTCAATTACCAATGCTACTATCTTATCAATTCCAAAATGTCCTATCAACCTTCCAAAATTCTTTTCTTTCACCAAGTTATCTCTCATTGAACTCTAAGGTATACACAACTAATTTCCTCTAAACAACATATCCTCCTGAATGAAATAATCCAACCACTAACCCCTATCCTCCAAGACTAGTTCTTTACAAGCTCTCCAAGGTTCTACAAAATCCGGGTCTTCCTCATACAATTTTTTTTATTCATCAAAGCCTAATACCTCCACTCTCATTTTTGTTAGTAAATTATTTCTCCTACTCAAGGCATCAACAACTCTATTTGACTTCCCACTCCTATGTTTCAAAACAAAAGTATAACTCTACAAGAATTCTACCCATCTAATGTGTCTCTAATTCAATTTACCTTGACTATTCAAATATTGCAAAGCCTGGTGATTCGTATACAACACAAACTCCTTAGGTAACAAGTAATGTCTCCACTTCTTCAAGGCTTGAACTATCGCATTGAAATTTTGATCATACATTGAATATCTTCTCCTAGCATCATTCAACTTCTCATTGAAATAAGCTACGGGTCTCCCTTCTTGACTTAACACAACTCCAATTGCATTTCCACTTGCATCATAGTCTACCTGAAATACCTTATTAAAGTCTGGTAAAGCCAACACATGCTACTTAGTTACCTTTTGTTTCAACAACTCAAAACTTTGGTATGCTCCTGATGTCCATTTAAAATCCTTCTTATCTCCTCTCATTGTTTCTTTCATAGGACTGCAAATAGAATTGAAATTCCTAATGAACTTCTAGTAGAAACTAGTCAATCCATGAAATGATCTCACCTCTCCAATGTTGTCCAATGTAGGCCACTCAATAATTGATCTTACCTTCTCAGGATCCATCTTCAACCCATCCACAGATATCACAAATCCCAAATATACCAATTCTTCCTTCATGAAACTACACTTCTTAATGTTTATTAGCAACTACTCTTCCCTCAACCTCTGCAAAACTTGTCTTATATGCAACAAATGTTCTTCTCTACTCTTACTGAAAATCAATATGTCATCCAAGTAAACAATCACAAACTTACCCAAAAATTTCTTTAATAGCTCAATCATCAGCCTCATTAATCCAAAAGGCATCACCAACCACTCATACAATCCTTCATTTGTCTTGAATACAGTCTTCCACTCATCCCTTTTTTATTATGATTTGATGATATCCACTCTTCAAATCTATCTTTGTAAATTATCTAGCTCCACTCAAACAATCCATAATTTCATCCATCTGGGGCAAAGGAAATCTATACTTCACTGTGATCTTGTTTATGGCTCTAGAATCTATACACATCCTCCATTCTTCATCCTTCTTAGGTGCCTAACACATTAGGTCTGCACATGGACTTAAGCTTTCTCTGGTCAAACCTTTTCTCAATAATTCTTGCTTGTCTATTCAGCTCATTCTCTGCAAGTGTCATTTGTTGTGTTGCTTTATTAGGAAAACTAGCTCTAGGAATTAGATCTATGCAATGACTAATACTCCTCACAGGTGGCAATCCATTAGGTACATTATCTGAAATGATCTCTTCATATTTTGTTAGCAACTCCTTTATCTCTTAGGCTCTTCTACGCAGTTCAAGTCTTTTGGCCCTTCTTAGGAACCCAAGGCATAACACATATTCTCACGTCTCAATCCATCCAAAAATCTCTTTCCATCAACCAAATAAATTCTAGCACTCATACAAACCTTAACTCTAGGAACATCTTCCAATGGAAACAAAGTCTATTTCATCCCATTAGCAACAATAGTATATATATTCATCATGAATAGCCTATCTATCATAGTGCCAAGGCCTTCCCAATAAAACATGGCATACATCCATAGGCATGTTATCACACAAAACTTCATCATGGTAATTTCCTATCTTCAATTTCACCAAGCATTGTTCACTTACTAGTATCTTATGCTCATCTTGAATCCATGCTATCTGATAGTACTTCGAGTGTTTCAACCTTTCCAACTTCAATTTGGTCACCATTTCTTCATAAACCATGTTCTTTGAGCTTCCACTATCAACAATCACTCTACAACATTTATCAACTACCTTGCATCCGGGTTTGAAACAAATTTTTCTCTCAAGTAGTCAGCTTCTACCTATCATTTTGACACAATACTCTTCTATTCACCAACACTTCTCCATCTTCTAGCTTGTTAGATGATATGGCATGATCTTCCTCAACAAAGGTTGTCCTTCTATTGTTCTTTGTCTTCCTACTTGTCTCTCCATGATTACATTCAAATTCCCTATATCCTCCACCACATTTAAAGAAAGTTCCCTTGAATACTCTTTTCTCTTGTCCCCTGTCATCTTTTCTATAACCTTCATTTTAGTAACCACCATATCCTCCTCTTTTGTAAGAGTTTTCATCATCTCTACAGTATGAATTCTCATTCTTGTTGGCTACTTATCTTTATTTTGATCTCCAAAAGTTCCTCTTCCTCCCCCAATAAAAATTCTTCCTCTCTGAAATCTTCCACGTCTTCCTCTTTGTCTCTGCTCATGTCTTTTATTCAACTTCTCTTCTACTTTTAGAGCACACTAATATGCTTCTTCCACACTATGCAACTTAATCAAATTGATCTCATCCTATATAGATGACCTCAATCCATTCACATATCTAGCCACTTGCTCGATCTCATCCTCTGAATGTCAAATTTGATATTCAACTTATAAAACTCTTTAGTATACTCTATCACACTTCACTCCTTTTGCTTCAATTTTTGCAACTTTTGGAACAAACTAATCTAATAATCTACATGCATAAACTTTGTCTTCAACTTATTCACCATTCGATCCCATGACTTTATCTTTTCTTTTCCTCTCCTTTTCTTATCTATTTGCAAATGTTCCCACCAAAGGGATGCATGTCCTTTCAAGTTTGTACCATCAAATTTTACCTTCTTATCTTCAATGGTACCTTAAAATTCAAAAATACTTTTCCATCTTTGTAATCCAATCAAGCAAATCTTTTGAATCCAACTTACCATTATAATCCGATGGATTGAAATGTGGTAATTTATTCACTCTAGTTAGGGCTCTTATGAATCTTTCTTCTCCCTGATCTAGGCCAAGTTCCTCTTCTCTTCCTCTTTTTTCTTGTACTTCTACCTCTTCACCACTCACATCATCATCTAGTCGACCTCTCCTCTAGGCCATTTCAACTGCATCTATTCTGGCAGCAATTCCTCTCAACATCTCCATTAAAGCAAGGTCTGCATTTCCACATGCTCCATTTCCTCTAACATTTCTTCTTCCCACCATCTTTACACAAGTCATGTGTAGTTGCAAGTTGGATCCACAATCTGCCACCCCACAATAAATCTTCAATAGGACTCCACGAATTCTGGCGGTCTCTCACGGATCGAATCTCACTCTAATACCAATCTATTGGTCCTTAGGAGGGTCCTCAAAGGAACAATCCGACCATGTAGCAAAAAAAGTAACACAACAAAAGCAACATGGAAAATGGAGGAAAATGCAGATGAAAACGTGCTCATTAATAGAAAATTTAATTACAAACAACTGGAAACATCCAAGCTTATAGATTCAACTCACAGGCCTAGTATAACATGTTCAAAAATACAACATTCCAATATGGTCCTTGATGCAAGCGAAAATATTACATATCCAATCTATATTCTAACTTTGCTACTTTCTAATGATTGATTACAATGATTTATATCACATTTTGAGATCTAGAATCATCAGTGTCGGCTAAAGATCATTACAATCTCCAATGAAAGAAAATGTAACATGCGCTTGAATAGGTCGGCCTCAATTTTGAATTACTCCTTGGTGAATGCATAGGATGAAATGTGGACCTATAATTAAGGTTGGGGACACTCCACAAAACATTTAAAATCACACTGTTAAGATCCACAAGTCATAGGGATGATCCATGAATGATCAAATTAATGGTTAGGCTTGAAAATTATTTTGGTGTCGATTCAAGAAACTGCCACTAAATCCGGAAGTGATAACTTGCCCGAAAAAGATCCAATCACACTCAAATATTGGAATAAGGAAAATGAACATGCCCATGATGTACACAAAGATCCACAGGGTTTGGTGAGAACAGATGACAAATCCACCAACATGAACTGAGAAAGAACAAAACAAGAATAAAATTGAAAGAAAATATTTTTTTTGGTTGATGCAAGATTGCCAAGAACCAAGGATGCTCTTGCATCAATAATACTCAACCTTGCACAAGAATCCTAGAAATTTGCAACCTGATATATCTACCATGCATTTCATATATAAACATGATATGCCCTACTATCAGGATATGACAAAGAGAATAAAATAATATCCATCTATTTCAATGGTACGCATAGCTTTAGGCAAAGCAATTAAACCATAAATGGGAGGTAGATATGGAAAAGAAAATCTACTCCCCTTTGTTAGTTCCTATTCAACACCCATCCCAAAAGGTAAAGTCAAATCACATATAGAAGAAAATTACTTTCCTCATGAAGACAATATAATATGCATATACCCAATGATCTTAAAAATAAATAACCCTTTTATTTTCATGCAAAATGATGGTTAAATGTATAATTGACATGCAATTTGATTATTGACAAGCAATTTGATCTCTAACTAATAATAATTCTTAATTTCATGCAATATTTAATGTATATGCAATGCTAACTAATCTTTGATGTCATGTAGGTAAAATCCATAAGAAACTAGTTCATAACATATGATACATATTTGTACCATATATATATATATGAATCAATATCCATAATTATTATTTTTGCATTATACGTAGTAATCAATGCACATGTTCTTATAATAGCCTCAAATATTTTTGAAAAAATGGTATATATATAACTATTATTTTTGCATTATACTTAGTAATCAATGCACAGGTTCTTATAATAACCTCAAATATTTCTAAAAACATGGTTGATTCTATGGTTTCAAGTGTTACAGGTGAATGAATATGATGGTATTTACACATATATATGGTAACCAAATGTCTTAATCAATTTAGTATGCAATTCCATGCATAACAGAGGTACATAAATATATATTCAATTACCACGAAAAGTTACAAGAAAATTGATGACATATATTGAGGCATTAAGGTCAATGCACATGTTTTGTTATGTATGTATAGGAAAAACAATAGATATATTGGTTGATACAAATAACTAAATGCATGCTACGATACGAACAATAATTTCCTTCAAACCCCATGACACAATAACAATATCATCCATCATTTAAACTTGCAGATTTGGTTCTATTTAAACTTTTACCATGCATTTATAAGCCATGTTACAAAACGTAACAAGGTATTACATGGTCTCTTGCTCTACATGCTAACTCCTCAACTTTCTGCTCAAATACTACAATGTCAATCCTCCAAATTGTCCCTACCAACAATGATATCAAAATAGTTTTCCCTCCCTTTGTTGAGCTCTCTTTTTCCTTGGTTTTCATATTTCCAAGCACAAGTGTTCAGCGCTCTAGTTGAAACCATCTGTTTTCAGGAATTGAACTTTCTCCTCATGTTAGGGATCACCCACGACTTATCATGCAAATAATTTAAATTTAAAACTTATTTAATTTTCTTTTTAATAATAACCTATTTATTTATTTTTATAAATATATATATACAATTCTAATAATTGTGAACATAAAGTTTGTATATTGATATACATATATATAATTACATTATTATATATAAATATAAATTATGAGAATTATCATTATCAAACATTTGAAAGTAAAATATTTTATTTTCCTAATTAATTTTTTTTTGCAAACAAAACAATAATAAGATAGTCATTATTTAAATCATAATGTACAATAGGCAATGGCATATTCATGATAAACAATGCATAACATAATCATTCATAATGCAAGATGAATGCAACTATTTGAGTATGTACCTAGGATTTCCATCATGCTGACTATTGTTGGGTGACTAGGTCATCTCTATCTTAGCCATGTTCTTGCACTCATTTGCACTCAATATCTCATCAATAGGTTAGTTTATAAAACCATAATCAATAATAAAAAAAATTGCATCATAATAACTCATCATTATTTTAATTACAATAGCATGCATTTTAAAGGTAACATTTAATTTATCATCTACGAAAACACATTCATCTATGCTTCAAACACATATAGTCCAATGGTCTCATCCAGTTCCATTTATTATCAAATAATATTTATGCAAACAAAATCGGGATGTGACAATTTTATTTATCTTTGTAGTATTCCAAGGGTATTCTTTTAAAAACAAATAATATTATACATTTGTATACTATACATCTATTTTATAGATTCCAAATCTATCTTACATCTCATTATTCTAATTTTATAAAACAAAGAATGCCTTTTTAGAAATGTCAATGTTCTTAATAATATTAATATCTAGAATAAGCATACCAAATGGACTAACACATACTAATAGTGATATCAAGTTCACACATAAAGATGTTAATATTTGATTTTAGGCTAACAATCAACCATGTTAAGAAAAGTCAAGAGGCATGCTAATGGGGATTGCCACTTTAATCATATTTCTAGCCAAGATATTAAATTTTCAAGTAAAATGTAGAGCCTTTCCAAAAAGAACTATAATTATCATAGAATTGCCGAAAGTGAATGTAATATGTAAACTACTTGAAATGGACCCCAAGCTCTCACAACTAATTATACACCTTAGAATCCTTGATTATTTGAGAATGTTTAATAAATCTAGATAAAGAATACATAAAATTTTCAAAGAACATTATATATCAACAATCAAACAATCATCATCTCATTGATGGAAAAGAAGTGCTTTTTTATATGCATGCCTAAATGTGTATACATGTATATATGCATATACATACAGAGATGTATGAAAATTTTGATACCAAAATGTTTAACCTACTCTAAGCAATTAAAATGCAATGGAAAACATAATGAAACACCTCAAGATTAGCCTAAGAAATTTGTAAATGCAAAAAGAAAAGTGTTAAAATGATGTAAATGGTTATACCTTTTTTTCTTGCAGCTAAAACTCCTTGGTTGGCCCTTGATTTGATGTGCTTTGTATGCTCCTTGATGGCTCTTGATGTGGCTAAGTGAAGGATTTGACTATGTGCTTGAATGCTAATACAAATGGGTGGAATTGATGGTTAAATGAGTGTAGAAAATGGCAACATTTAGTTGCAAAA
>VDFB02141366.1:0-20515 GCA_007258455.2 Sequoia sempervirens
TATAAGTTCTCATTTGAACATGTATAGGGTTACAAGTGAACTTGAAACCATGGATATATTCTAAGTCAAAGATTCTGGTTCAGCCCGCTCTTCAATAACATGTAGAATTTTTTGATGATCATCACTATCTAGTCTCCATTTTCTTCAGCCACGTGCATGTGGAACTGCATGAAGATGTAGAGTGGCAGCAATTATTAAGGGACTATATTGATATACGTTGTTATCAGGTTGATAGTCAACAAAATGAATCCCATGCTGAACAAATTTGACTTGTTTTAGATATGTCCCTTGTACTACAACAACTGCCGATAGGGTAAACATGAACCTAAGGTAAGACATATAAACAGGTGCATACTTTCGTAAGTAATAAGGTTTGTACAATATATATTTAATGTTTATAATGTAATGTGCACATGTGAATACAATGTAAATAAAATTTTTAATTCAAACTCACCTATGGGAAATAACATTCCATCACTTGTTTTAGGTTCTGTTAGCTTATTCCTCTCTTCTGTGCAACACAATAAATAATAGCTAACACCTTCGATGTTTTCAGGCTTTGCTATGACTACAAAAACATCTCCTATACATAAAAATTTTACACAAAAAAATCTTTTGGCAAAAATTAGAAATGTCTCTAAATATCATTAACTAGATATATATAATATTTAACTTATTGAAAACTTACACGTGTACCTTTTCTAACCAATCCTGGAATATGGTCATAATCAATTGAAATCAAAGGAATGTCTTCAAATCTTTCTTCCTCGTCTTCATCATATGTTTCTAAAACAACTAGTGGCACTGTATCCCATTTACCAACATATCCAAGTTCTTGATTGTTGCATGCATAATCAGAGTTTCCCTCAATGCACTCAGTGCAAAAACAAGAGTAATCCCTTGTGTTTAATATCCATCCATGGCAATTATCTAAACTCCTAACACAATGCAAAGATCTTGTTTTTTCTACACTCTTGCATCCATGCATCGATCTTCTATCCACACCTAGATACATATGTACAACAAAAAACTTATGTGAACAAATATGTATATATATATATTTTAAATTTAAATAAATTCAAATTTTTGATTTAATGTAATTATAATGCACTGGACATCTCCCAAACACTCTCTATGTGGAATGTGTCGTTTGTTCTGAAGATGTGCCGCACCACATTTGATGCAAAGCGTTTTTGCACCATTCAACAACATCATGTGCATTGTCTAGATGATCTTCTAGAAAACTCATTTGATGCTTTCTTAAAACTCGTTTGATGCAAGCTCCTGCTCCATCATGCTCACCCTTTCCATGCCCACTCTCAAAAAAACTCCAAACATGTGGTATTTGGTAGATTTTATGATATCTTTATTAAAGTGCATTAGAATGGTCGTGAAGATTTGAATTGTGTCGCACATCCATCCGACCATACAAAATTATTTTCAATTTTTACACCCTTGTTTCTCAAATTCTAAAAATATTGTAAAGCAATGTTGAACAAAAGTGTGTCATGCTTTTATCATCACTAATATAAAAGTGGATATTCTTTTTTAATGACATACTGACTAACACATCCACCCTCTAATTCCTGTGCATACGATAACACACATGAACCATAATAGTGACCTGCTTTGAAAAGTAATACTCTGATTGAATCTTCTTTTGATGTACAAAGGAGTAATTTTCTGCAAATTCAACTACTGATAGAACTGTTCCATGTGGGAAAGTATCTCTCAATGTTTGGAATTGTTGTGCTTGCCACTTAGCAAAAAAGGAATGATGTATGCATGGTCATATCAATTTTTGAAAATCTTCCATAAATTTTCCAATGGGAATCTCCTCTTCTACATAGTTCAACCTTGTGGATTCTTTCCCAAAATTTGTTTGCAACTTTACATACTTGTACCTGTGTCAGTAAAATATGTGAATAATTAATAAACCACACTTGATCAATGAAACATTACATCAAAGAGAATCCAAATAACTTGATCTATGAGAAATTGAAACAAATAAACTCTCTAAAAATAGTACTTACCTCTTGCAATTTATTGTCTTTGTTATGTCAGTATCCTCAATTCTTGAAGGAAATTTAGCCAAATTTCCATATGTCTCACAAATTCCTTTTATGGAGTTTATTTGAGGTCCATTTTCATGATCACATAATATAGACTTTATGAACAAACTTGCCTATTTAGGAGGTGCATTTTGAAACCCACATCTTTCTTCTCTCATCTTTCGAAACACCTAACAATATAGATCAAATTCAATATGATAACAACAACAACAAGTTTCAAAAAACTTGTTTATCTTCACATAATATGGCTTTAACCTTTGAAACATTGTTTTCCCAATCTTTATATGAGGATATGCATTACAAAAATTCATATACATCTCAAATTATGTTATGTCTAGCTAATGTTTGATATGATTTTCATAAATACTAGGTCCAATCCTGTATCTCATAACATCTCTAGTATTTGATGATGGACGAGTCTGATCATGCCAAAAACCTGAGACCAAGTTCCTAACAACATCTTCAATCCTGTCAGAACGGGGAGCTCTACACATAATTGCCCAATTCCCTTCTAAACTCTCATCCAAAAACTTTATCTTTTTCTCATATTTTATCAATGTGGTTCTACTATAACCAATTTCAGTTGAAAGTGCTGACATTTTTCTTTTTCTTGCTATATCTTGATGTACAATAGATGTCAACATCACCCTTCTTGTAGTGGCCTTTATCCACAGCTTTCCTCGAGATCCTTTCCCCAATGAATCTAAACCCTTAACATTTTGAACACATCCTTTGTATCCCATGTTTCTTCTCTTATTTGATGCTAATGGACACCTAACAATTGTAATGACTCTTTGAGCTCATCATGAAGAAGTAAACATGATAACAATTGGTTTTTTCAAGTGTATCAAGATGATTGAAATGATGATTGATCATTCCATTTTACAGATTTAGTCATTGACCTCTTCTTTTATTATAGTAAGGCTGGTTGGCATAATATTTGAGTTTCTCCATATCCATTTCAAGTAAATGATCTAAATTTCTATGAGAAATTTGTTTCCCCACCTTCTCAGCTAGTTTTATATGCTCATCCATACCAGTAGGAGGAAGTGATCCCAACCCCTCTCCAACATGCATTGTTTGAACTTGTACCTCCTCCCTATCTTCAAGGACCATGCATTCTTGAGCGGATTCATTTGATCCAATGTCTAGATTTGGCTTGAATTGAGCATGAAAACTTCTTGCTTGTTGAGCCCTTCCTACACATGTGTCACAAAATATTTTGCAAACAAAAGTGAGAGATGATGTTAAATATATAAATGAAGTTTATGTATGCAAACAAATAAATTGATAAAACATGATGAGCTATAAGTGAGAGAAGTTTGTGCTAGTTTTATATGCTCATCCATACCAATAGAAGGAATTGATCTTGACCCCTCTCCAACAAGCATTGTTTGAACTTGGGTCTCCTCCCTAACTTCAAGGTCCATGTGTTCTTCAACGGGTTCGTTTGATCCAATATCTAGATTTGGTTTGACTCCAGCTTGAGGAATCCCTAGAGCATAAAACATAAAAATAATTTGAGAACATTGAAGTGATGAAAATAAAAAGATGAAAGACACAAAACACAAATATTGAAACAAAAATAATTGGCTTAAGGAATTGGAGTCAAGGATCATATAAACATTGCAACTTGCATGACCAAGATGACTTGAGGATATTTAAAAGTATTTATAGTCATTCAAGTGCAATGATGGTTAGAAACCTTCAAAGTAAAAGTCTTAAACACACACTTGAGAGTGAGAGAGAGAAGAAACAAGCATGTACCTTGTTTCTTTCTATGATAATTTTCCAACTTTTGATCATGCCTCTTTTGTTCTTCTTCTTTTGACAATTTTCGTTGAGATGTATTTTTTCTTTTTCTTTGTTGTCCCATTTTCTTCTCAACTTAAAGATGAATCTAAAAAAGTCCTCTACCAACTTAGTTAAATTATCCTCCAAATTTTTCCTTGATTGATAAAAATGAAAAGTTGTCGAGCTCCAATATTTGCCTCCTTGATAAATGTGAAAAAACTTCTTCTCCAAATCTGCGCTCCAAGTGAATCTAAATTATTCAAGTGTACATGGAATAACTAGATCCTAGTTTAAATGAATCAAGTAGTAAACAAACAAGTTATTTCATTGTGGAGTTTTTTGTTATTTAATTCATAGGTATGGACAACATATCTAGTAATTTTAGAATTTTGTTATAGTGTCAAAAATGTATAAATATTAGAGGTATAATTTGAATTGAATTTTCTTAATTATATTTGAATTGAATTTCAAGTTAGTTGTCGAAAATGTATAATAGAGTTATAATTTGAATTAAATTTTCTTAATTATATTTGAATTGAATTTCAAGCTACTTGTAAAAAACATATAATAGCTCGATATAATTTGAATTGAATTTTCTTAAAATTATATTTGAATTGGATTTCAAGTTACTTGTCAAAAAGATTATATCTTGTTCTCAACTCAATGGTTCATGTTGCTTAAGTCACTTTTTAAAAAATATTTATTGTGATCAACATGAATGAACTTAATTATAAAATGGCATTGATTTCCCTAAAATTCTACTAGAGATCAAATGTATATTGAATATAAGGAAATGTAAGTTGTAAGAGATCATAAAATAAGAAAACATGTATGTATATTGAATATTTAAAGCAAATGCATACATATATTAAGTGTAAACATGTTTAAACCATAAGCAAACACATGTACATATATGTAAAGGGATTCAATACATATAAACATAACACATATTATAAGCAAAGAGGAAAATGTATGTATATATCATATAAGAAAATATATGTACATATCATAAAAGCAAATGTAAATTAAAGATCATCAAATGTCGAATACTAAAGATCAAAAAATAAGCAAATGTATGTATATCACTCCAAGCAAGTGTAAGTTAGAGATCATCAAATATCAAATACTATTCAAGATCATCATATAATCAAATACATGTGGTAAAGATCATCAATCTAGAATGCATGGCCTAATATGAATGTCTACTCCTACACGAATGGCCATCTGAATGAGAACGGTCCTACTTTGATGGATGTGTTGAGCCCTACAAATAAAATTGTGTACAAGATGTGTTAAATACATATTTAATTTATATTAAATAAATTTTATGAAAGTATTTTAAATGAACTTGTATTTTTAAATAGGGTATGTGTGTGGATCAAGATGGGCCAAAAGTGGTGATATGGATGGGTATTTGTAGGGTATATGGTCGACAACTTTTCTTACCCAAAATTGATGAAATAAAAGGTTTTTAAAGGAGATTTCATCTTTCCACCAATATAAATTATGCTTTACTTTGAATTTAATAAATAATTATTATTCATTTTCTATGAATTACGTACAAGTCTTGATTGATAGGCTGATTGAAAAACATCTATAGCTTCTAAATGGTATCATATTTTGAATCCAAAATGCATCACATTCTATGGTTTGCATACTATAGGATTAAAAAAAGAAAAAATGAATTTCATGAAGTTTTGACTAGTTAAGGTGGTCAGACATACGAGTTTTTATATTTTTTAAAAGTTGTAATAAAAATTTCATAATTAATTATTTATTTGGAAAAAAATTACAAAAAAATATGCATCACATCCAGACATGAATCCTCTACTTATTTCTAAAATTTTATAAAAATATATTATCATTTTATTGTGGTTAGGGTGGTCAGATAGACACCTACTTCTTATTTTTTCCTTGAAATTTAAGTACTACTGCATTGAAAATTCAAATATTCACCAAATAGATTTTTCTTTTTTTAAAATAAACCTAGTAGTTTAGAACTACATTCAATTTTCTATTGATTCTATTCTTACATATTTTTGAAATAATATAGATAACTTATTCAAATTTTTACGCCAAGTTGCCTAACTCTGATTTTTTTGAATTTTTTTCCACTTAAGGGCCTATTTTTCCATGATGATCCCAAGACATACCCAATATCAATCTAGATCTATGCATACATAAATATATTGCATGTACATATACACGGTGATTATATAAAAATGTAAAACTCACATGTCCACTGATAGCAGATTCATCCACAGAGTCACATCGATCATGCACACAATCTGGACCAAGGCTAGGAGTGATATGAGATATGTCCACCTGTAACAATATATATACACATATATATCAACTTACATGAATATCTAGTTAAAAATAAATTTAAAAAATAATGAAAAAAGAATTGAAACATGCACACGCACACATACATGCACATCATCTGATATCAGATGACCTAAGTCCTTTGAAACAGTCGCCTCCACCATATCCACCAAACAATCAATTGACGAATCAACATTTGCATCCATCTGATCTATCTCATGTCGTGCTAGAAATGATGAATGTAGAGGACTATGAAGGTGAGATGGCATCGGTGATGATGAACCAGAACCAATCAACATATCAGTAAAACCCATAGTCCAGAAGCAATGTATGAACCGTAGGTGATCCCGATGCGACTAGTGCTCACCGGAAAGTGATGGATCCGAACCTAATGACCTCTATGTCTCAAATGATCTCTAACATGCTCTATATCACCCTATTGTCCGGGATGCAATGTGGGCATATGCCTCCAAATGTGTCCTCACCAAACAATGAGTCATGCGACATATTCCGCGCGCATCGTCGCAGTAGGAGTAGGGATGCACCAATTAAGGTGCGCGATCCATGGTGGTCCACTATGCTGAAAATGGTGTGGATCAGGAACGTCTGGACATCAAAGTCTACATGATCATTAGATATCCTAGTGGTGGCAACCGCAATGTCACCTATAGTGTCAATTGCTTTCTTTTGGGAAGCAATGACAACCTCATCCGATATGGGGCTAGAGCTAGGGTGAGAGCAGGAGACCTCTCACCAACCGATACCCTAAACACTAGGGGTGGTCTATCTACTCGACAATAGGTGGGCCTATCGGCAATCCTGCCACACCCCTGACCAACATATGGTGGAATGTCCGGGTAGTTAACTTTGAGGTCTAAATGTAATCTCAAAGATACAATCAAGGGAACAAAATACAATGGAATCTGGTCATTGTTTGCATAGACCCGCTGCAGAAATCGGGTAGATCAATGAGGCCATAGCATGATCAACACACATCCGCTGACCTGGTATCCCCTAACCTACAATAATACTTTGATAAATGGAAAACAAGTGGCTTCTTATCATTTCTTTGGTGACATTATCTTGTATTTGTTTAAGGGGGAACATCACCATGTACTTCTTCCCACATGCAGGAAAGAATATCACCACTCTTCGGGGAATATGCACTAGTCCTCTCAAGTTCATCTTTTAATTTTTTCTAGACTATGCAATATTAACATGCATGGTCTACTATATCCCCGGTTTGCACCATAAAAGTAATGAATCTCCTCTAATTTTTTGCCCCATTACTAGTATTTGCAAACAAAGAATCTCGCAATGTGGAACATGATCCGTGATTTCCATGCTATACATATATACGCATTAACTCCAAAAAAGCAAGGAGACTTTGGTAAATAATATATCTAGATAAAGAGAATACAAATCTAAAATAGAACTTGTAATAATTCATCTATCAACAATAATATTTTCATACCATTAACAATTTAAAAAGAATTGGAAGACAACTATAATCTATAACATAGCATCCCTAAATGGTTCAAATTTTAAATAAAATGATGAAAGAAAGAACAAGAATACAAAGATTAAAGTATAAAATCATTTGAAAATAATTGGGGATAAAAATATTTAATCTAATAGTTGTTAACATAAATGAACTTCAATTATATAGCCAAGAACATCAAAAAAATTATAGATTGGAAAGCAAAATAAATATCTCATATTAAGAATCAAATCTAATAAAGTTTGACTTCATTGCATATTTGTTATAAATATCTCACATGAACCAATGAAACTCAATGTGTCTCCAAATTACATAAGAGAGAACCTAAATGTGAAGAAGAAAAAGAAATTCAAAATCCATCTTTTTGTAATGAGTTTGTTAAAATTTTAAAACATTCAAGAACCCCAAAATGGTTTGGAATTGATGAGCATATAATAGAAATTTTTGAAGGCAAGAGGTCATCACAAACCATTCGGTTGTGGGCTTCAAAAATTTTCAATGAATGGTTTTCCAATAAGATGTATTAACCAAAATATTCCAAATTTTTATAAAATTACTAAAGATGTACAAAATGAGACCTTTACTAAATAAATTTCAAAGATTCATGTAAACAAAAAGTTTGATCGAAATAATATTGTTGTTAAAGTTTTTTTTAATGCATTAAATTCTATTGTAAATAATAGTAAGGAAAAAGATAAAAGAGTTGCTCATAGACTAATAACATCATTAGTAACAAATTAAATAATTAAAAAGGCTCAATTATTAAGGTAAACTTGTCTTGAATTAAGCCTAAATCGTAAAACATTATCAAAAGTACTATCAATAAGATCATGATTAGAAAGTCCTATTGAAAATCATACTTGGGCTTTTAGCAGTAGGCTTCCGTGAGTCAATAAGAAGCTAATTAATAGCACATAGGATGAAATTCAACAATTTTGACACTCTAACTCTAGATTTACATATGAGGTTGGAAACAACATTTTTTATACTCTACCTAGGCCATGATTTTGTTATGAGTACAAAGAGTTTATGATAGAAATACATGTCCATTATTGTTGAGTTAAAAGTAGGTTAAATATTATTTTTCTTAAAAAATCACTTTTATATAAATGTAGGTGTTTTGGAGAACGAAGCTATAGTATGAATAAGTGATTGACATCGATGGCTATAAATTTCAAGGTGGGGACATTCAATATAATTCATAAGGTGTTATAATATTAAATGCTTTCATTGTTTAGTTAGTTTTAATCAATGTTGTATGATTTATTAAACATTTTTTTAATATTTAAATGTAGGTGTTTTGGGGAGTAGTAGTGATAGATCTAGCTCATTGAGAAAGGATATAGGTAGAGAGGAGGAGTGACTTTGACAAGGATTGAGACATGGATCACCTTAGGGTGGTAGATAAGAGTGGAACATATCCATAGAGAAGGATAGGCGAAGAGGATAGATATAGAAAAATGTGATCAACATAGATTAAATAAAAAATAAAGCATAAATCAAATACTTTAATAGTATAAAATATAAAATGTAACCGAGCATTTGTGGGTTTGCATCCCACCAAGCATGTCAATTTGTAAGCATTGAATTTAAATAAATGAGACATTGAGGAAAATAAATGTAGACTTCAAATTGAATTAAAAAATCACCTCTAATAGAGTGAAACGATGAATTACACAAAAAATGAACTAAAATTATAATGAAATACATATTGACAAATGGATATATCTTGCAAATGATAAAACATTTATTGCCCAACTAGATAAAATATACTTGCTCAAAATTGAGACGATGAAATGATGGATTTGATCTCAATTTATAGATTTTTTATATGATGGATAAATTGCTAGGATTTGATCATGTATCATGAGTTTAAAACCCAATTAAAATGTGGCTACTATTATTACCTAATTAACTAATTTATTTATTTAATGAAATTTCTTAATTATTTTGATCAATGAATTGATTGAATTATTTTCAATTTTTATCTAATTTGATTAAATATGTTAAATAATTTGATTGATATATAAACTAATTTATCATAATTTTCATTGAATTATCTAGGAATAATAGATTTACTTGGATTTAGTTTAATTTATTTCAATATTTGTGAGAGAATGATTCATTTAAATATTTGGTTAATTTATTCTACTCGAGTAACAATGGAGGCCGATTTGATCAATAGGAAAGCATTCATCCCATCCCAAAAAGGGAGTACATTTAGAGTTTGAGACTTTTTTTTCAAAATGCTGAAGAAAATTTTCAAGATTGATTGTTGGCATGTGGAGTTAGTAATTTGGGTGACCGTAGGTGACCAAATTCTATATGAAACTCTCTAGTTAATGTCTCTCTCTTAGGTAGTGTCTTTATTTTTGTTTAATGTTATGGATCTTCAAAATTATGGTTTAGTTGCTTAGTTTGTAGTGGATTATGTTTTATAAGTTCTTTTTGGACCATTCCCTAAACAATGCCATTCAAGATGATAACTTACATAATGAAAAATATTTTGTTGGGTATTTGTTTAGACACAAAGTTTTAAAGGAAAATTCTAGTTTCCTTTGTGTTTGAATTTCTTTGAAATGAACCTTGCAAGAATGGGATGAATCTTTAGTGGATAATACAATCAATGGACATAAAATAGAATTGAGCGCTCTATTGTATGGAGAAACAATGGAGGCACATAAGGAAATGTTGTTTCTCCTCACTCATGTCCCTCACCCTTTGCTAGTTTTTGCTATATATATGTAATATATGGGCACTCAAAAATATGTAATATATGTCTTCTTTTTAGGTTTTTTTTCATTTATGGTAGGTTTTCTTAATCAATTTTGTCTATATATGATTGCTACAATCCTATTTGATGGGTCTCTTGGTTTTGTCCCTACACCTTCATGATTTGTGGGTTGACATGCCCTTCTCTGTTTTGTACTTTACTATGGAAATTTTTACAATAAATATTTTAATTAGTTTAGGCCTTGATCGTTTTAGGTCTGAAAAGAAAAATTAATTTGATTTTGATAAAGTGTAGGAATTAAGGTATCATGAATTTTGTTAATAAGTGGATGTTAGGTGTTCGGGGGGGGACCATGGTATGGATATGAGTGTATGTGAGATTTAGTGTCTACAAAATCCAAAGGTAAATCAAAATATTATAAACATCAAACTTTTTTTGGAAGGATAATATAAAACCAAATCTAAACACAATACAAACATTGTAATCACAACCATACGTACTATATATATGAGATTGCATACAACCATGTGTAAAATTTACAACCATGTAAAATTTATTCATATGTTGTTTATTAAGAAAAAATGTCATAAATTATATTTCTAGAAATAAAAAGGACTACAAATATGGAAGGAAAAAATTAAATAATCTCAACATAGCAAGGATTTTACAAAGTGATAGATAATTTTCTCAAAAGAAAAAGGATGTGTTGTACACAAGACAACAAATCACTTTTTCATGTTTTTTGATGTCTAAATTGAGATGCACGATTATTTTAAAATGTTCACATGCATCTTAAAGTGGAAAAAAATGTAATGATAAAATTTGCATATCCATATTATTCCTATTGTATTTTTTGCCTCATTTTGAATATATATATATATATATATGCAATATTGTGCAAAGTGGTAATAATTCCCCTAGAGTTTATGACCTATGATATAGACATAAATCAACGACTATTTCAGATCAAGATGATGAATTATAGACATCTGAGATAGGAGAACTTCATGACATCTCTGATTAACTGATTATGATATGACATCTGACACACTGATAGATATTAATGAAGTTGAATTAGGAAGCATGGATTGTACTTTATTATACACATTTTATGTTTAAAAATATGGGTCTAATTTTTGCGATATTGAAAGTTAAATTTCTTCAATAGTATATCCAAGGTATAGGGATATATTAGTGGTAAGAGTAGTGTAGGATAAAAAGGAGAATGTATAAAGAGGGGAAGGTCTAGAAAGGTAAATCTAAATGTACGGAAGGAGAAGTTACACTATAAGGTTGTAGATGGAGAAAGCTGCACGATTTTATAGGTACCAATATGCTACTAGAAATTACTCCATATGAATCACATGTTTATGATACTACTATAAGGGTATGCACATGAATATTTTATTCTAAATGATATTATTATCAAATAATATAATTGGTTCATGTTTTTGGTTGTGGGATTTTTCTTCAAAGAGGATTTTCCCATGTACATAATTATGTTATAAATTTATAATTTATACATTTTTCTTGTAACTAAAATTAAATCTATTTTGCATATTTATCTCTTGGATAGGCTAATATGACATTTTTAATGTTACAAATGATACAATTTGTGGTTCTATTTGAACTTCATAACTTTATATTGTTTGTTTCCATATGCTATTAAGTTCTTATATATGTTTCACTTGGCCTTTCCATTTAGGAGCAGGCTATCCATAGCTTTGATTGCTGAAATGGGAAGGCATATTTTTAGGCTTTTAGCCATAAAGTAAAAGGAGGTGAATTTTTTGATAAAATGCTTTGCAAAACATGTATGAAAATGTGGTAGCATGACAAGATAGCCGTAATTGTTTGAAAAAAAATGCCCTGCAAAGAAATGTGGTTTATGGTGATGGAATGCCATGACAATCCATAGCTTGTTTGAAAGCACTTGTTTTGTGATTTTAGCCATAGCAAAGAAGGAAATGAATCGCTTGGATATAATCTCTTTGATAGACAAAATATGAAAATGTAAAAGAGATAGACAGTGTGGTGAACTTTTGAAATGCTCAAAGAATGAGATGGAATGCCATGACAATCAAATGCTTTTGATTGTCATGGCATTCCATCACCATGAGACCTCATTTCTTTGAGACATTTTTTCAAAGAGTTCACTACCTTGTATATGATATTGTTTACTATTATGCTTTTGATAGATTTTTTTGAAGCATCCATAGCTTGTTCGAAAGAACTTGTTTTAGGTTTTTAGCCATAGCATCAAGGCAGTGAACTATTTGACAAAATGCTTTGGTAGACATGTATAAAAAATCCAATTTGAATTCAACAAATTTGAAAAAAATTACATCTAGGGTTTTGAAATTTAACATATCAATGCATTTTAAACTCTAAAAAATTCGAATTTCAATTACCTGGTGCTCATTATGGAAGTTTAGGCTGATGAAGTTTGGAGAGACCAAGTTGAAGTTGTGTTCGCCAGAAAGAAGAAATCAGTTCACTGTCACGGTTTCGGTTCGCCGCACGCAGGGAAAGCAATGGCAATTGTAGAAAGTGACAGTCGAAATGAAATGAGAGCTTTTGGTTTTTTTGTCATATGCAAAGGGGTTCGGTCGAACAATTAAATAATGTTTTTTCCCATTTAGGGTTCAGGGTTCGGGCGAACCATTAGAGAGGTTCAGTCGAACCATATGGCTCGGTCGAACCCCTTGAGTTTGAGGAAAAGGAAAAAACCAAAATTTCCTTCCTCATATAAATTGTAAACCACTATTATAAAGGCACCCTATATTTACTAAAGGTGAACACCAAAGAACTATTAAATTTCATAAAATAATAAAAATGCAAGAAAAACTTTAATGTGTATAAAACAAAGGGTAGAGCAATTCCATACTTTTTTCAAATTTAAATAAATGGATTAAAAATTTACAAAGAAAAATGAATATATGTTGCATTTTAGGAATATGAAGATACCATTAAAAAATTAAAATACCTTAATTTATTTAAAATTAAAATAAACACACACTCACATATGAATAGAAAGTAAATAAATAGTTTGAAATTTTGTTGGCAATTTTATAGAATTTTATCACAAAACGCATAAAGTTAATGAAGATGAAGTTTGAATATGCTATTCAAAAATGAAGGTTCATCCTTTAGGCTTAGAAATCTATTATTATATGCATTCTTCCCAAAATGACATATTTGACCACTTTCTTGTCCCTCATCTTTGTGCACTTACATGTATAATTTTACTTTAATCTAGATTGACCTATTTGTAGAATCATTAAAAACATAATATATTATTTATGTGTACATGAATTAATAAGTCTTATTCTTACACCTCAGAAGAAAAATAGATGTGTTAATGTAGTTTATTTTCCATTGCATATTAAAAAGCTAAATGATCTTTTTTCATGTTGTGAAAATTATAAATTTTACAAATAATATTTAAATCTTCTAAGATATTAATTTTTTTTTTCTACATGGAATCTTTCCTCTCTAATTCGAAGAAATATTTTAACATACATATTGATCCATTTTATTTTGTCTTGAAAATGAAAAAATAAAATTCTAACAAATATAAAAAAAAAAGATTTATTTTACTATTATTAATCTACTTATTACAATAGTTGAGTAATTATTTTAAAACAATGAGTTACATTGAGAATTATAGTTTGAAAATGGTTATAAATTAATTTTATGTTCATAGAATTTTTAAAATTAGATGTCAATAAATATAAATTTGCAGTTGATATTCAAAGGAGTAAAGTTGCATGCCTTTGTGTGATGTATGTTCCTTTTAAGTATTGAATATTGTATGTTTGGGAGATAGTAGATGAATGTGGTGTAAATCTCAATGTGCAATCTAATTCTCCATTTCTTATTAAACCCTAATTTATGGATTGAATAATTTTTTTATATTTGATTTCACTAGCATTTTGGATAAATAATTTGTACAAAGTGCCACAAACTCCACTAGTGTAGTCTATGGAAAAATATAATTTCTCTGATTCAAAAAAATTGCATGTAATATAGTTTACTTATTTGAGTTTGCTAGAGTAATAAGATTTCGAAGAATTTGACCAATACTCAAATGGTAAAAAGAGTTGCATTAGCATGCCAAATATGGAAAGAAAATGAGAAAATGAAGAAAAAAAACTACTTTAGAATCGAAGGAACACTTCTATATAAAATAGAAAAAATTTACGAAATGCCATTAAACTCTACCAATATGATATTTGGTCAAATTCTTAGGTCTGTTAGAATTATACAAAACCTTATGGGAATGATATGATTTTTAAGCTAAATGTGTCGGTGCAATCACATTTCAAAAAATGGATGATGCTTAAACTATAAGAAATCCTTTGTTGGTGATCTAGTTAAGATTATAAATTGAAGAAAAGAAAATAATGAAAATTTTGGTGTAAAAATGTCATTTACATTTTCACAAAAATATGTGTAAAGTGTCAAAAAATATGTCATCCCACCAAAGTTTGAAAAAATTCTACATCGATGCATCGAAGTGCTAGAATAACCTTTAGGTGTTTCAAAATGGTTGTAACTTTTTCACATGAACTATTTTCTTCGTCTAGTTTGTGTTAATGTCAACAAGGTACATTACCTATATAGTTACACCTTAGGCAAGTTCTCACACCTTGTTAATTAAGATTACTTAGGTCATTTACTTTTTTGCAAGACACTTGTCATGATCATAAATTATCGTATAATTTTATCTAGGGTTTTATCCTTTCTTATATAACAAGGTTATATTATTATATTATAACACTATATTCATTTTTTCTCTAGTAATATAGTAATATTTATATTGCATATCTCTTGTGGAAGGTTTTTTTAATTTTTCTAGTTATATTGCTATACTTTTGAGTTCTTCCATAGCTCCAACATGATATAAAATATTTGAATTAGTAAATACCTTCTTATTTTTTGAGGGTTTTTGCTAGAAAAAATTTCAAGGGTATCCTAGAGAAACATTAACCTCACACTTATGCCATGAAGGCCTAAAAACCTATAAATCCATATAAGGCATGATAAGGTTTGGAGTTAAAAAATCAAGCTTCTTTTCCAAGGGTTTGAAAAAAGCAAGGCAAAATATCTATCCAATTGTATGGATCTTTACAGTTCCACATAGATGTATGATCATCATAATTCATTATGCTATTTGATCACCATTGCTACATAGATCAAAATATTCCTAGTTATATTCTTGCCTACTTCACACCTACATCATTTGGTACAATTCACAAATTTTAATTTAAAAATGTGTGTAAATTACTAGCAATGCAAAGTTGACATCATCAACAACCAACCCCCAACCATTAAAACCTAGTCATGTGGGTGACCAATACCAAAAATATGTACCTTACCTTTTTTTAAACCTCAAAGGAGAAATCTTACAAAATATGTCATAACTTGGGTATACATTATCAAAAATTTCACAAAAACAAGCATTGAAAATATAGTTTAGAGAATTATGTAGGCATCTAGTTGGTTTTCCCATATTGTTCCCCAAGTACCTATAAATTTAGTTTGAATTAAGCTATTTACATTTTTCTATGCTCTTGTAAAAATTCACAAAAAAGGAGTTTTTTAATTGTGGGGGGGTAATATTTTATCCCTAAAACACATTAAGAGATAAAAACTAACCATTGTTGCATATTTTTAAAATTTGTGCTCTTTGAATTGGTATTCCAAATGGTAGAAGCCTCTACTATTGAGAATATTATGTCACATAATTATTGTTCAATTGGTAAAAGGGATCTAGGTCCTAAATCACACTCTTCCCAATTTGGTCTGAAGGATTAGAAATGATCTCAAATATACTTGACTACAAAACCTAATAGGAAGAGTTAAAATGGTGGATCAGGGTTCTAATCCTTGTGAATGAAATGTGTTGTCGTGATGGATTGATTTGATGAGTGATTGACTGCTAATTGACTAATTTTGAATGATGCAATGAACTAACTATGTAAACTATGAAAATGCAACAATTTTTTATGATTTATGATAAACTAGATGCAGATAAACAAAATTGAGTTCAAACAATACAAAGAGCAGACACAAATGCACCTAATGTGAAAATATGAGGTTGGAAAGGCCATTCTAGGGTGTGGTGCACCCTAAAATGGGCTCCTCCTTTTTAAAAAACTGATTTCACAAGCTTGAGGTCACTAATCTGAAGCTTTTGTCCTCCCGGGCTCACTATCAAAACTTCATATATTGATGAGAAAATCTAGTTTATGTTCTTATCTCATCTCTTCTTTGAGATTTTGTGTGGATCTATTTTCTTGCAACTAGTGTGGTGTCTACTATTACTTAGGGTGTGGATGTACAAGAGATATTAGTGTCATTATATCTTATTTAATTAGTATGTTGAGAGGTCTCGAAGGAATAGCTCAAGATTATCAACTCTTTGAAGATCTCATTACTTCTTTATCTATGATTTCATTCATGGACTACATGAAATACGAGATTTCAAATTGAAGATCCAAACTCATACACTATACAAAATACAAGATTTAAAATTGAAAAGGATGATCATTACCATTGAATTAACTACCTAATTGATTTCTTTTCCATAGTCATCATGCTAAAATTTATATCAAAATATATGCCTCTGAATTTGATGGTTGCCCTATCATATGCCCTGCAAAAATGTTAAATTTTTTTTAATATCACTTGATAAACCCTAAACAACCCACACCTTATCCAAACTTCCAAATAAGAAGCAATATGCTCACTGTTTATGTTTGGACTATATTACGAATACACTTGTTTTGGCTTCTACATTTCAACTTTCTCCAAGTATTGAAATAAAATAACCAATCATTCTACCTTATGGTTGCATGGGCAGTGTCAAATCCACCTATAGTAGATAGTAGATTGAGGAAGCTTAGTTTTAGAGTTCTTCAAGTATTGTCGAACTAGTCTAGGAGGAGAAAAGTTTATCTCTAGTAATGAAGACAAGAATGAGCCTTGTCTTTTCAATTGAGGAACTTGATCTACTTTATGAGAAGCATAGATGTATATTCTCATTGAGATAAGACTTATTTCCCATAATCCTTGTGAAACAAAAGGCATTCAATTAATGAAGCATTTAATATAAGCCAATGGGAAGATCTAGTTGGGTGTTCTAAAATTGAGATAGTGTGCACTAAGTACTAGCTATTGTGGGATTCACATCTTTTAGTGTACAAGGGCCACATCTTCTCTTCTTTATGATCATGGGTGGAAGGGCATCACTAGATTTAGGGGACACCCATGGCGAAGACAACTTATGTCCTACCTAATGAATAATAATATAACAAATCATAAGTGAATAGCATCTAAAAGGATGTGTTTCTGATTATGGATATTTTGTGGGCATGAAGAATAGCGTAGAAATTTTAGGCACAATCTACCTAACGAATTGTTAGTTCGAATATACTACAAACCATGAAGCAAGAAATTTTCCATTGATTTTTTGTGATAGGTAGAACTTGTGTTCTCTGAAGTTTCCTACAAAGAAATATTGCAAAAGGATTTACCTCCAAGTAGAACGAAATAGTTTCAATCTTTAAACTTGTACTTCTAAAATCAAATTGATGAAATAAAACAATAGTACTGAATTTAGAAAAACAAAACGCAAGATTTTGTTTATTTATTTATTTATATCTAGGTTCTATTGTTCTACATGTGTTGCTTGTTGGTGTAATTAATTATTTAATTACACTTACATAAGTTTAATTAGGTATTTAATTATATTCCTAGGTATCATTTAGTAGGTGATAGGTTCACATGTTTGCTTAGGATATAAGATTCCTTCTAGAAGGATGAGTTGTCTTTTCTAGAGTCCTTATCTTATCTAGCATCATTTCCTAGGTAGATAGTTAGTTGTCACATGTCATAAGATTATGACTCATGTCAACATCATATTACATACTACATCTCAACCTTGCCTATATAAGTAAGGCTTCATATGTACTTTGCCATATTCAACTTGGAATTCTTGCATCTTAATGATAGCATGATATTTCTACCATTTCTCTCTTGTGGAAGTTATTTTGTCTTGCAGGTGATCTTGGGGTGTTTGAGTTCACCATAAACTCCGACCTTGTATCAGAGCTTCAGTGTTGCAAACTTCTTCCCAGATCTGAGGGACCATTCTTGGCATGAAATTTTTGTTGGGTGCAAGTTGGGGTCTTGAGAACCTTTCCATTGAATCCAAGGCATTAGAGAAAGTCAAGATTGGATTTTGTTTCATCAAAATTTGACATATTATGTCAAATCTACAAGGTTTTAATACAAGTCATTTTTATTGGAGCCGTTTTCATTTTTGCTTCAAAAATCTAGCTTTCACTCATTTGTAGGAAAAACAATTTCTAGGTTTTGTAGCCAGGGTCGAAATCTCAACTAGGTATCTTTTATATTTTTGATATATTGTATAGATCTAAAGATAATTTATGTACCAAAATCATTGCGCTTCATTTTTCTCCTAGCTGAAGGTTGAAAAAATCATTTTTTCATCTTCTACTTACTGGATCAAAAAACAATTTTTGAATTTTGTTCTTAGCTTCAAAATATTTTTGGGTTTCTGTTATTTTCTACAAACAAGGAGTAGATTTTTTCAAAAATCAAATTAGAAGTAAAAATTTTTTTCTAGAAAACTCGTTTGCTACAAGCTAAATTTAGCTTTTTGAAAAATTCATAACTTCTAGTCACAATGTCCGTTTTTAGCAAACAAGATATCCATGTAAAGCTAGTTTTGAGAACTTCATAGTGGTGTAGGCCATTTTTTTAGATTTTTTCATCTACACAAATTTGAGGTTATTTTTCATCATGGAGGCAGATGTGAACATTCATCAGTGCATGCATTATTTCCTTTTTTGTGTGCATTAGGTTTGCATTTTCTCTGCACTTCATTTCAATTCTAAATCATTTGTAAATCAACTATTGCTTCATAGATTCTAGAGTTGTTTGCAATTTTTCTAGTGCTCCTTGGCATCGGGTCTACTATTGCTTTTCATGATTTCGACTTGAGTCCTTGAGTGACTCCAATATGGTTTCTAGCAAATAGAGTTATCTTTCCTTTGCTTGCCGAATTGAGGATTCTAGTGTTACTCCACAGTGTACTTTCAAGTGCTTCTCTTGTAGCAGGTTATCTCATTATGGGGGGCCTGAATGGTCTCCTTTTTTATCCTTTGTATGGATTGAGATTGATTGGATTTGTGATGGATATCATTATTTTTTTTCATTTCATCTCTCTTTTAGAGGAGTTTTGTCCCACTGGGTTTTCTCCTTTCCATTCGTGAGAGATTTCATTTGCATTTGTACATGGGTACTTGACATGGCCTCGTAGCCAAGACCTGTCATTATATCTTTGCATCATTTGCATAATAACTTCCTTCCTAAGTTGCACTTATGGGGGGTGTTGGTGTAATTAATTATTTAATTACACTTACATAAGTTTACTTACATATTTAATTATATTCCTAAGTATCATTTACCAGGTGATAGGTTCACATGTTTTGTTAGGATATAAGATTCCTTCTAGAAGGATGAGTTGTCTTTTCTAGAAGCCTTGTCTTATCTAGCATCACTTCCTAGGTAGTTAGTTAGTTGTCACATATCATAAGATTATGACACATGTCAACATCATATTACATACTGTATAGGAGTGAATTTTCACCCCTCTTGAAAATTCCCCTTTTACACCCCTTCACCTTAGAAAATAAAACCTGACTAAGAAATGTCACCTACTTGCTTCACATCCACTTGGTACTTGTCCTTTGTGTTGATGGGGGATTTTTTTCAAGGACGCATGCAAGGCGCACGACCATGTCTGCACGACATGCTACTATCCTTGAAAGATTCTTGCCTCTGGAATCTGTAGGGACGTTACATTCCCCATTGGGGAAGAAGCATAATACCTCTATGTCGACCAGCCGACCCGAGAATGGCTCTTTCCCTCCCATTTTGATCTCCAAATGCACCCATCTTGAATACTCATTCTTTCTTCTACAATCTCTAAAATAATTCTACATACCAACTTGATCTTTTGGAGCACTTCTTGAGCAATTCTTCACATCTTGTTGT